>CM021103.1:124482362-124789856 GCA_007115665.2 Sequoiadendron giganteum | reverse complement strand
TATCTAATCATTCTCGTTGTAACTTCTAATATTTAATTAATAAATCAACTACATATTTACTATAACCTTCATTGCCACAATTAACATTTAATTGTGTTTCAACAATACTACATTAGATAGAAAGAATTCAAAAGCGTTTGATCACAAGCAAATTCAAACTAAAAGCGTTGGTTCCATATGAAATTCTTCTTGCTGAAACAGGGGCAATTCCTATTGAGGCCATAACTATGGTGAGTCTTTTGAGATATTTGAAAAAGGTTGAGCAAATGGAAACGCATCGGTGGCCAAATGTTGTTTTTAGAGGTGTCTTAGGTGTAAGAAAGAAGGCATGGATGAATCAAAATTATAAGTGGATGAGCAAGTGGAACATTCACTTGAACAAATGTTCTAATAATAGTAAGGAATTAAAGTTGTATGTGGTTGAAAAATTTCGCAAGATTATGTGGACAAGGGCGGTTGGGAGAAAGAAAAAGTACTATGTAGAAGAATTTAATCCAAACTTGGATCATCAACAAAAAACATATAGAGAGGCAAATATTCCGTGGAGGTCAAAGATTCTCATAGCACAATTGAGGATTGATTCGCATTGTCTTCGGTGTGAAACAGGAAGATGGCAAAGGCCGAAAGAAGTTTGGGAAGAAAGGGTCTGTATCTTTTGTGCAACAGGGCAGGTGGAAACAGAAAAACATTTTATCCTAGATTGCGAAGCTTACAGTAACATCAGAGGAAGCTACATAAGGGGGCTAACAGCAGGAAATTTTCAAAGTCTTTTCAGCATGGAACAGGTGGGCAGAATGGGAGAGCTCATTATCAAATTAAACGGCAGGAGAACGACACTTCACAATGCTAAAATCACTGGGGTCATTGTCCCATAGGCCTTCTTTTTGGTCTCGTGGACGTTAAAAGTCTTCTATTCTATTCTATTATAATTTTGGTTATTAAAATGAAAATTGAACACATTTAGATTTTAACATTATGACATCTTTTACCCTGAGTAAGCATAATTAATATATAATGTATATTTTATATAATAATTTTTTTTTATAAATAATATAATTATATTACTATTACTTATTATTATTGTATATTATAATTTTTAACAAAACCATTAAATACATATATAAAATTATTATAATTAATAATTATTGTATTATATATATTTATATACAATATATAATTAATATGTATTATATAATTATATTTATTATTATATATAATAGTATATATAAGTTATATTATTAGTATATATTATATTCTATAATAAAAATTATTAAATATAAATATGAAATGATTATAATTAATAATTAATGTATTTAGATAAAGAGATAAAGATGAATAGAAAGAGATATATGGAGGGTGATTGATATATCTCCTTGTCGCTCTCAATCTCTTTATATCTTCCACTATCTATGTCACTCCCTATTCCCCTCACTATTTATCGATCTCTCTCTCCCTCTCCACCCTCTCTCTCTCATTTACTCCATCAATCCATCTCTCCTACTCTATATCTATATCTATATTTATGTCTTTATCCTCTATCTCTTTTTAGCACCCCATTTCTGTCTCTCCCTCTCCCTCTATATATTAAGCTATCTCTCCCTCTCTCTCCCTCTCTACATGTCACTCTCCCTCTCTCACCTCTTCTTTCTCTCCCTTTTCTACCTATCTCTCTCCCTCCTCCGTCTCCTCCCTCTTCCTCTCTCCCCCTCTTCTCTATCTCTCCTCCTCTACCTATCTATTTCCCTTTCTTTCACTCCCTCCCTCTCTATCTCTCCCCATCTCCCCCTCCCTCACTCCCTCCATATCCCCCCTATATATATCTCTATGTCTACATCTCTCTTCCTTTCTCTTCACATATATCTCTATCTCTCCCTTTCTCTTCCCATATATTTGTAACTCTCTCTCTTTCTCTTCCCATATATATCTATCTCCCCCTACTTCTTTCTCCCTTTCTATATCTCTCCTTATTTCTCTCTCTCCATATCTCTATTTACCTATCACTAATTCTCTATATTTGTCTCTCTTTTTCTCTCTCTCCCTCTCCTCCCCTCTATATATCTCCATCTCTCTATCACTCTATCTCACCATCTATATCTCTCTTTCTCTCCCTTTCCCTCTTCCTCTATCTTGTCCTATTTATCTCTCCTTCTCTATCTCTCTCTTTGTATTTATCTCTCCCTCAAAAAAATAAATCTCTATCTATTTCTCTCTCTCTTCCTCTCTCGCTCTATCTTTATCTCTACCTCTATTTTCCTCTCTCCCCCTTTATCTCTAGATGTGTCTCCCTCCCTCTATCCATCCATCTATCTCCCTATCTATCCCTCTCTATATATTAATCTCTTCCATCTCTATCTATCTCTCTCTCCTCTCTCTTTATCTCTCCATCTCCTTCTCCCCTCTCCATATCCTTCTCCTTCTCCATCTCCATCTCAATCTTTATCTCTATCTCATCACCCCTTTATCTCTCGCTCTTCCTCCCTCTATCTCTCCCTCTTTCTATCCCTGCCTCTTCCTCTCCTTATTGCCAACATCACACAAGCTTGTTGGTTATGGAATTTGATTTACTTCCTAATATAGGGGTTTTATTTCAATCATGTTTCCATCCCTGTAAGTGGATGCATAATTTATTTGAAGCTATCACTTCTCCATTGAGACCTCTGTTGCACAAACAACATCAATTGCTAAATGACCTACCAATTAACCTCATGTGCTGCATAAATGTATGCAAAAAATAGACCAAAAATTGTTCTAATTGACCTTCCACACCTCTTCGGCGTACCCATTGCACACTAAGGTGCGATTGCTAGTATTAAATATATATGCTAGTTTATATATTACTTTTTGCCAGCCACTTTTAGTCGCGTCCTTCAGTTCTACGGAACAACGTAAAGGTTTTACTTTTTCTAAATTGGAAAAAA
Organism: Sequoiadendron giganteum; assembly: GCA_007115665.2. Taxonomy (NCBI): domain Eukaryota; kingdom Viridiplantae; phylum Streptophyta; class Pinopsida; order Cupressales; family Cupressaceae; genus Sequoiadendron; species Sequoiadendron giganteum. Next base: position 124,786,938 of record CM021103.1, on the reverse strand, counting down.
GGTCGATCGGTATTTTCCTCGTACCAGAAAATGTCTTTATCTGAAAGAAAAAATATTTCGAATATTTTATTTTTTATGGTCCGCTTCGCTTCAAAGCAATTTAGTGTGTAAATGTCGGGAATGTCCAGGGATCAGGAACGGGTTTAATCCCGGAATCCTACTGTAGAAATTAACTGCTAAAAGAGCAATGACGGCCAGTCTGGTTTTGTTACGGAGGATCGACCAGGGATCGAAACCTCTCACCAACCTCGTTCGCGATTGGGCTCGACAAAATTTTTCAACCTCCGTGACTCCCGTAACACCTGCGTTGGCCGCGTTACGAGAACGATTGGCGAATGGCGGTCCAAGTTTAGCGGATTTTATATCACAAAACCCTCAAGAGGTATATTCTGTGGAAGTAGGCTCAAAAAAGAATCCCCTCCCTAAGCCCAAATGGATGAAGGCCTCGGTCCCAGGCGGAGACAAATATACAGCCATCAAGACGAAGTTAAGAGAGTTGAAATTGCACACTGTCTGTGAGGAAGCCAGGTGCCCTAATTTGGCAGAATGCTGGTCAGGTGGCGATACGGGGACTGCCACTGCAACTATTATGATACTCGGAGACACTTGCACCAGGGGTTGCAGGTAAGATTTATGTACAATTGTTAGGTATTCATAGATCCTTTTCTCTTTTCCGACTAATATTCGGTTGAGCGGAAAATTTGTTTTGGATGCCAATGTACATTTGAGATACAATGTACAAGATAGATAAACAATCAATTGCACCTTGGTGTGCAATTGGTATGTCAGAGAGGTGTGGAAGGTTAATATGGAAAAAATTGTAGATCATTTAGCAATTATGCATTCACTTACACAAGGATCGAAACACAATTGAAACAAAATCTTATTACTAAGAAGATAATTAGGCTCTATTATCTTTCATTAAAATTTCTTCCCACATAATTGCATGGATCAAAATGCAAATTAAGGAGAAAACTATACCTTTTCAGTCTTGCAGTATTAGTAGTTTAATACCACAAAATCTCATTCCAAATTAACTTTAATAATAAGGGCCATTTGTTCTTTATTTAATGACCAGATCCTGTGCACTATTACCATAATTTGTCCTTAATATTCCTCACCTCGCTAGCATTACAAAAGAGGTATGATGAATGACTAGATCTTTATACAAAAGCCTTCTATACTATATATCTCTAGATTATTATCAAATGATAATTCCCAAATAAATAGTCTTGACTTTTCACATCTTACAAGAACAGCACATGCAGCAACCTATACTTCTAATAAATTTGCCTTCTTAATAATTACATGAATCGAAAAGGCCATCCTATGTTTTGAATAGTTGCAGCATTAGTCTGAGGGCATCTCAGGAAAAATTATACTATAAGAAGGCTTAATTTGCTTGATTAAGTAAGATTTGTGACTCTGCCAATAGGATGAGCTTAAGTAGTAACTAACAGGGATTTCATAGTTTACAGCCAAGAAAAATGTGTAAAACTGAGTAATATACTGTATAAATTTTAGGATGCACCGAATATGACCAAACTGCAGGCAGCTGCCCAAACACAACATTCTCAAGAGCGGTTTTGCGTGAAACGCCACGGGGAACACGGACTGTAGCATGCACCATTATGGAAGAATGGGAGTCCGCAAGCAATACCACCAGGGTTCTTAGTCAACAGATGTGAAGCAACAACCGATACTGGAGCAATATGATGCTTCCAACTCACTCCATTTGTCTGAACGAACACTCCATCTACGAGTGAAACACATCAATCAACTTGTCACTACCTAGATTTGTGGCCCGATCACGCTGCTTTCTAATAGTGGGCCCCCTCTATCCTATCATGTGATGTGCTGCTTGAAGAGCCAGGTGAAACAATTTATACTAGTTGGTTGAGCGATGTGCTTGGTGGGGTTCATCGGGTGCATTATCCCACTCTGGTCGGATGGAGCAAATGGATGAGTGCCGGAGATACGATTCATATGCACCTTTCACTTAACCTCTCAAGGAAATCGAATGGTGATCTTTTACGTACGCGATAGTCACCCTCATTCCCTTTTCTGTACCATAGCCCCCTCCCCACCCCTCCCTCTTCTATAGTTCCCCCTGGCTAGATAGAGCGGGCCTATGTGTAGCCCTACCTCTATCTTGGCGGCTGGAGATGACTTGGGCACAAAAATCATGCCAACTCCGACTCCAACAAATGTTGCCCTGGTTGAATCAGTTCCTCCCGAATCACGCTGTGGTCACGAGATCAATGGGACAGTTGAGAAGCGGTCTCCTGGGTGGGAGGGAACTATAGCTAGCTTATTATTGTGCAAGTGACCAACAAACTGAATCGGATGGCTATGGCCTAAATACCGTGGAACACTGAAGAAGCATCCGAAGGGATTGTGGAGAAGCAGCATTGGGGTAAGAATGAGCACCCTACTATCACTAGAAAGGGGCCGGCCTGGGGAATCGGAGGCGGAGTTTGCTTCTAGGATGAGATGCCTTATGGATGGAAGCTGTGTTCGAGAACTTTCTTCGACAGCACCGTGGGCCTTCAGTGGGGTGAGAAAGCGAATATAATCTACCCCATTAGAATAGTAGGGGGCAGGGGGGGCTGGTTTTTTGGGCCTGCCTTCGGCAGCCGACCATATTGGCAACTACTATAGTGGGTGCCGAAGGCTGTCTTAGGGCAGGTCGGTCGCGTAAGCGCTGGGTGGGAGATATAGCAGGTGTTCAGGCATCCCTACCCCCTGCCCTTCCTACACCCCCGGTGTGGGATGGAGCCCATCCATTTGATAGATAGGGCGATGGTAGGCAGTGAAGATTGTGCGTTGCTAGATAGATTTATTATTCTCGGGAGGGGGTGTTCAGTTTAGGCTAGATTAGCTAGGGCCCCCGGAAGGACAGGTAATGAGTTAGGCTATCACTAACAACTAGAAACCTCCCGGGGGGGCCTCCCACCCACCCCTTTTGGCTAACCCGTGTAGGTAGAGTCAACACCAGATTATATACGGAACATGGCCACCGAGAGTTCTCAAGCTGGACCGAGGGTGTATTAGCTGGTTGTTTCTTGTTTTATCGTCGAGTCCTTGCACCTTTAACCAGAGGAAATAATAGCTAGTATGTTATTCCTTCAACTACCCTAGCTCTCCATCCTTCACCCCCTTGTCGAGAACAACTGCTCTGGGGAGCCCATTAGGTCGATCGAGAACAACTGCTCGAGATGGAGGGGAGATCTAGGAGTTAACTACCTCCCTAGCGGTGGGGGATGGAGCCTCACGAGCCTGGACTAGCTAGAAGTGGAATTCCCTTCCAAATGCTAGAACTTTCACCCAGAGTCGGTGCCCTTCCATAGATAGTAGTTGTTCGCTCTCCCGGAAGGAAGGTTGGAAGGATGGGATTCAATCGGAATGTCTCTTTTTTGGGGGGTGAGGACAGGAATTGATTGTTTAGATAGTTGCAATCCATTCTGAAGTTCCTGTCCAGAGCCTTTTCCTTTCTTGTTCTCGTCCCATCCTTTCCTATACCGGCGGATCCTTGTTATTGAACTAGTCCTACCGGTGCCCGGTTGTAGAGAAGTTAACACGGGAAGGTCCTCCGGGTCTTGCCTCCCACCCGAACTCCATTAACTATAGTTGGAGCTCAGGCCTAACTTTCTTTCTTTGCATCCATCCAAATTAGTGAGTAACAACTCTAGTTAGGAAGTAACGAAACGAGAAGGAAGTAACGGATAATGGAAGGAAATCCGGGGAGACTAGCTTCAACTGCAAGGGTTGTTCTGAGTGTTTTGATTTCGGGTTGTTTACCCCGGTAATCGGGATAGTTCTCTTTTAAATACTGTCATTTGCCCATCCGGATGAGCTTAAGTAGTAACTAACAGGGATTTCATAGTTTACAGCCAAGAAAAATGTGTAAAACTGAGTAATATACTGTATAAATTTTAGGTACAATGTACCTCAACATTTCGTGCCAGACACAAGTTCTGTGTCATTTTGACATAATAAATGGTCCCTAGCAGTGGCATTTGGGCCAAAAGCACCATGGATGGGAAATTCACCAAATAAAAAGAAAACGATCAATGGGGATTGCAAAGCTTAGAAGTTGATGCTCCCAAATACATGTTTATGTAAGAAACTATGTAATGTACTGCACCAGTCCTTGGTATAGAACACTTTAATGAATCCAGTGCTGGCATCAACAAGCTGAAAACTTGATCCCTTCAGTTTGTTGACCCAACCTTCTAAGAGCTGTCCTTCTGGAGCCTCTTTCTCAAACCACACCACAACTGGAACCTCCAACTTATATCAAACTAAAAACAATGAAAAAATGAATATTTTTAAAAGAAACTTAATTGGATAGTTGGCAGATCTTTCTAATTCAAAAAAAATAAAAATCTACTGGTATTATATAAGCTAATTTCAAGGAAAATAATAGTTTTTAATTTCCGAATAACTAGAGTAGAATTTTGCAACCAAGTTATCCAAAAGAGTTTTGGCAAACTACTTACTGTCAGAGAAAAAACTTTCTAGTAGGTTTTGTTTAAAAGCATGACAAATATTTCATAAAAAATATGACAGTTTGAGACTCTAACTTTAAATGATGAATTTATGAACTCAATTGCATAATTTTTTATTGAAAAAGGAAAGTACCGTGCAGCTGAATCCATAAAACTCATCTTATAAATTTGCACAGAAAGCACAACCTACGAACTGGATTCTAATTTTGCTCAAAAAGAAAAAATCAAATAAGTGAATATTAAACTACACACTAGAATCTAATTTTGTGGAAAATGAGTGAAGTAGTGAGAAAAGGTACCTGCAGTGCGTCCTTTTAGCATCACACATGCTCTCCATCTGGGAACTTACCGCATCGTTCATGGCCTTCACATGTAACACCACATCGATACCTAAAGAGCTTTTGGTGGGTTTTTTTAACATTTCAAGCAAAGTAGCCTATTTCTGGTTGCGTAGAAAGTGTTTCTGGTTGCCCATGAACAACACTCGTACCCTAAAAGCCATATATTCAATGTCGATGACTTCAAATAATGCAAATTTCAGATGGCGGTGGGGCGGAAACTGTAATTGCCTTGCAGGCGCCATAGGCTCTGCCTATGCTCTTAAAAGTGCCTGTACAAAATTTGCAATCTTTTAGTGAAGCTTTCTATGTTTATTTTGTAACCGCTGCCAAAAGATTTTGAGGGTTTTGAGTCCACATTTGCAGCTTCCCCCATTTCTACACAGCTTCAAACCCTCTAATGCACAATACTATATGAATCTAGGGTTTGCAAATTTAAAAGAAAGTATTAAGAAAACCCATATAAACCTAAATTCACTGAAACTATGCAAGTGACTTAACTCATGATTATGCACAAATTGTATTGTTCTCTCAATGCTTTGAATTGAATGCTATGATATCCGTAGAGATATTATGCAGCTTTTTATGCGCCGCTTTGAATTGAATGTTTTGATATCGGTAGCAAATATTTGCAGCTGTGTGAATCAATGATTGAAACACTTTTAATCGTCTTGCATGGTAAGGCAGACGATACCAACCATTGATTGTAAATTTTAGCTTTGTCTTGTTCAAATAGGACACGCCTTCGGCGTAATTACTCAATTTTATATGAACATGCATTTTTGCATTTTGAACTCGGATCTTTGCTATAGGCTTGTTGATTCACCACTCGATCTTTCCATTGACAGAGCCACTTTATTTTAATTGGCGAATCCTTGTCACAGGCCACCTTCGGCCTGGATGCCACAGCCTAGTGCTATCTATTCCATCAAATTAATCCACAACTTGCCCTTGCCCTCATCTTATGAGGTTCGTTGCACTGAGAATTGGATGCAGCATGTTTCTTAGTTTTACAGATAAACATGTTACTCAAGTTTACACACAATCGTGTCTTTTTGGCATTTAAACTTAGGATTAAGGTGTAAAAGCCCCATGGTTTTTACCACTTTCTCACATTCTTTTTAATTAGTGAATTGCCCTTCCACAGATGCCACATCTGGAGTTATCTATTCTGTCAAATGCACACAACACTTGCATCTGGCCTCATTCATTAAAGTGTTCTATATCAAGGACTGGTGCAGTATATTACATAGTTTTTTACATAAACATGTATTTGGGGGCATCAACTTCTAAGCTTAGCAATCCCCATTGATCCTTTCTTTGATTTGGCAAATTTCCCATCCATGGTGCTTTTGGCCCAGATGCCACAGTTAGGGACCATTTATTCTGTCAAAATGACATAGGACTTATGCCTGGCATGAATTGGTGAGGTACGCTGTTAGATAACTGTCTGGGCTGTTTTTATATGTGAAATTTTTCATGCTCATGATGCACTACATGTAACCTTGTCGCATGTACATTGGGAAATGGGCTAACTTATGCTGAAACTTATAAGTGTCCTTCATTGCTACAACCATAGTTGCAAGAAATTCAACGGTTGTGGCTTCTTGTGTTTTTAAATGAGTGGCATTTGCTCTTGTCGTCTTCATAGTGTGCCTTTTTGTTTTGACATATATTGTAGTTAGAAAGTTAATTATAGTCCACATACAACTCAATGGATAAAAATAATGTGAAATAAAGAGAGCTGTAGAGGTATCTAGATATAAAATTGTTAAATGGATGAAACAGTTGTAAAGGACAAATAAAAGTAAATGAAAAGGTATGTCCAACAACACTAAATGACAGTAGGTTGTTTTGTCTATAGTATACATACAATCCTCTCCTATGAAATGAAAACATGGAGAATTACATTCAGCAATATAGTCATATAAATTAGTATTCTCGTGTAACGATTAGGCCTTTTCATATTTGAAATTTCTTGTATGTTTTCAAATTTTAGTTTACTTTTAACCTTTGATTTACTCTCATAATACAAACTTTTAGACCTTCCATATGTGAAATATTGTGCTTGTTTGTAAATTTTAAGCCTTTCATATAGTCTCTATGTTATGTGCACCTGTCATGTCCCCAAATTTTGATTGTTCCCCAAAATTCAAAATGGGCAGGAAAAAGTGTTTTTAAATGCTAAATTCAAATTTAATAAATATTTAAAAATAATATTATATAATAAAATAAATTTAAATTATTAATAATAACATTTAAATTTGAAAATAAGGCTGGCCGACCCATTTGGGAAGGTGCTCGAGATTGCATATTTAATTTGATTTCAATTATTGAAGGAGGGCATCATGGATTGAGTGATTGCTTTAATGGCGATTTGAGGGACGAAAACCCCTTATAATCGACGACTAGGTGGGACCGCAATCTCATGTGGTTTCGTGAATTCTTTGTTTCGCATTTCTTAACCCGTGCAGTGTTCTTACTCCCAGTTCGCGATTGCAGATTTGGTTAGCCGTGATAAAGCTAGAGTGGTGGTGGAGCCATAGGCTCGTGCCACCTCCTTGAGGTCATCCTGCAATCTTCAGCTCCGAGTGAAAGACATGCAGCACCCCGCGCACAAAGGAACGTGTCACACTCAGGAGGCATATTTAATTTGATTTCAATTATTGAAGGAGGGCATCATGGATTGAGTGATTGCTTTAATGGCGATTTGAGGGACGAAAACCCCTTATAATCGACGACTAGGTGGGAGGGTTTCGTGAATTCTTTGTTTCGCATTTCTTAACCCGAGTGTTCTTACTCCCAGTTCGCGATTGCAGATTTGGTTAGCCGTGATAAAGCTAGAGTGGTGGTGGAGCCATAGGCTCGTGCCACCTCCTTGAGGTCATCCTGCAATCTTCAGCTCCGAGTGAAAGACATGCAGCACCCCGCGCACAAAGGAACGTGTCACACTCAGGAGGAAGCGGTCGAGGTGCCACTGGAAAGGGCTCCTGAAGCGAATACATCGACACCCCTGTTATATCATTTACACTCCATTGGGGAATCGCGGCTCTGACCAGATTATTGTTTGCCTAGCCTCATCTGCACGCATCATGCATCGAACGAACTCCATACATACGCGTTTGGCAGGTTATTAATTGACTCGTTGTGCATTGCTATCGATTAGTGCTTCTATCAGGGGTGTATGATCTACCGTGACCGACGAATTATCACACAACCATATTCCTGTCGTGATATTCATTTGTAGCCTAGGTGGAGCGACATATACCAATTGCCAGTATCAGGTTCTGAGAGCCGTTGTGATCAAATCGCCGATTCAGTATTATGCCTGTACTGTGAGTCGAGGATATTTCCGTATAGCATTGTATTCTCGCTGTTGTTGTGAAACAGTCTATTCTGCATGATTTATATACTTGTAACTTTGGCGTTGAATTGCAATTATTGCTAGACTCCAATCTGGGCTGTAACCTTCGCTTATATATGCACATATGTATGTGTGAGTACATCTGTTATGATATGGTAAATTCAAGCAGACAATTTCCATGTTATTATTCCTTCCGTTTATGGTAGAAAGCTAATTCAGAACTGATATAAACAATCGGAGTATCATTTGCTGTGGAAAAATAGTTACTGTCATTTGTTTCCAAATCTGAATTAGTTTGTCTCCTATATTAGTATTTGTGTTTGCTGTGTGAGATTTGCACCAGGCTTATTATAGTGGTATCAGAGCCTCAATCTTGCCAGCCTGTGGATCTGATTGGGCGAATGCAGTTATACCATGGACACATGGGTGAGGAGGAGGAAGACAATGAAGTTGTGGTCTGCAAAATTGCTAGTTGGTATGAAGGGTATTGAAAGCATAAGGATCTTCTTACATTCCAAGAATATTCAAGAGTGGCAAGAATGCCTATACCTGTGGATGCGGAGATTATAAGAATCTTTGATGATTACTTAGATGAACCTAAGGCTATCAAGGCTACAAAGTCTTTTGACAGGTACTACATGAGAAGAAGAAAGGAATAAGAAAAGATTGAAGATATACAAGAGGAAACATTTTTCCCTCCTTGTGCAAATTTGAGGGGAATAACAGAAGAACAACACGCTCCTTTGCTGGAAATTATGCCCCCATTTGTTACTCACGAAGAGGAAGAACAGTCAAATTAGGAACCAAACAATGGTGAAGTCATGCCAGGGGTGTGTTTTGACAATGCGTCAGTGATTGTTGATGATGACTAGCAATATTCAGAAAAGTGTGATAAGAGTTATGCCATTGTGAAAAGTGGTAAATCAGCTGTCATTGATCAGCCTATGGGTGAACAAGATTTCAGTTATGAGGGTATGCACAAGAGGTTGTTCATTGGACAAAGCTACATACAAGGTATGTCATTCCCTAGTGAGTACAATAGTCCTTGTTTCATGCACATGATCGCTTTTGATAACTATCTAATGGAGTTGTATGAGAGACATCTTGTTGAAGAGCTAATCATTAAGACTAAGGGATGGCCTAGTCAGAAGATCCCGCAGTGTGACAGTGTTTGGTTTGTCATGGATAGTTTGGGACTCACATGCAAGGATGAACCAAGGATGTTGAGAGCAAGTAAAGAGAATGCAACATCTAAAGAGGAAGAAGCTGTCCTCACATGTTTTCAGTAGGATGAGGATCCACTCCTTACATCATCCAATGAGGAGTACATGTGTCTTCATAATGACCACAAGGAAGAAGGGCATGGTGTCACGGAATGTGTCAAATCAACAATGTTTGATCAGACTTATAAAGATGATGTTCAAGACAACTCAGAAGTGTTGCATGAAGATTTTTGGTTTCATAAGTCATACACCTTGGAAAGGCAATTGAGGGTGAATGATAGTTAGATTACGGCAGACCTAACTCATTTTGATGACATTCATAAGATTATGGCAGACTTGTGCTGGAAGGCTCTAAGTGGACATGAAGGACTTGTAGGAGGTATGTCTCTTGATGATTTGCACAAACTTCAAGAGGCGTTGGTGGTAGTGAAGTCAAACTACCTACACTTATTTGTGGATAGGGATCATCTCCTCACACTTGATGCAATTTATGTTGATGCCGTGAGACGAAAGGAAGATGAAGTGGAGAGCACTATGGATTCCTTGTTGAGCACTCAAAGGGCTCTTCGAGAATCGGAAGAGCGTGTGGATGAGCTTTGGTGGAAGTCGAGCTTGGTACACTCTTCATCACACCTAGCGGAATTTCAGACTTCTATGGCAACCACATCTAATGAAAGACATGGCAACAGGAAGGGGGCAAAGAGTGAAGACTTGGTGGAAGGTCTTGAGGACTCTATGGAGACATTGTTTGCAGCCATAGGACTGAGTTTGTAACACATGATTTGCACTTGAAGACATCCTGTGGACCAACACTTGTTGGTAACCATTCCCTCATGGAAGGAGAGATGATTGAGATTGAGCTGGACCTCACACATGAGCATGATGTAAGGGCTGATTATCATGTTATGACAGCCAAAAGGATCAGCTTTAAGGGTTATAATTCTCATGGAGAAACTCGAGTTGGGCCAACACCAGTTGGAGACTATGAAGCAATGTGGGAAGAAGTGATTGGAGGCAGTATAAAAAGCCAGGTCAGCAGTCCCAATTTTCTGATCCGGAACAGCAGTCCCTCATTTTTGTGTAGTCAGATGTTGGTGGCCCTTACACATGAGAATGGAAGCGGGAAGACCTCTCCTACGGTTGGCACTCCATGGGGAGTCAAACACGAAGACTTGATAGGCCATAGCAGGAAAGAGGCAAAGAAGATTAGAAGCATGTGGCACATGAAGAATGAGCCTTGTATGGTGGCCGAGCAAGTGGAGCAATCAGATCCGAGGTATGATTCAGAATTCTTTGTTTGTTCACATAATTGGCTTTATGAGGAATTGGCATCATCTCTTTTGGAGAGCCATTTGAAGGTTCATCACATACACTTGGATGGTATGATGGAGCACCCATTGAGTGGATCAACCTTTGGTATTATGCCTTCATATGTGGATAGAGATATGGGGGATGCAGATTTGGGTTGGTCTTTGATTATTCATGGAGCACTTGAAAAGTTTACTTGTGATGAGGTACAATCCCATCATATTGAAGACTTTTTGGGGAAGCATAAGGCTGCCCCACTTTCGGGACTTATGGCACACATCATGGATGCATTTGCTCTTGATTGGAATATACTTGGAGGAATGAAGTTTCAGCTGATCTATGGACATATGTTCATAATACTTGCCCTTAGGTAGCAAATGTTTGTGTTTCAGCTGGACTATGGCTCATGGTATGAATATGAGCTTGAGGACATTGATATTCCAGCCCTAACTCATAGATCTCTATTCCGCATTTTGATGAGTGATGACTGTCCTACAATGTTACACATGGATTTCCTTGGAAGTACTTGGGGGCCAGCGGCTGTTTGGGTGACTTGGAGAGTTATGGATTATCTCTTTATCATTGGAGGTTGGTGTCATGACAAGGCACTATCATCATATGCCATTAGTAGCACTTCTTGCGTCATCATAGGCCTGGTTTTCAGACTTTGGGGTGCTGTCCTGACCTACATTGGCAGCCTAGGATGGGCTGATATGCTTTTCATGCACCTATGATGGGTTCCTTGTACAACCATGAGAGATCATATGGATTTCGGAAGTTGGTTGGAGTTGATGACCCTTGGAGATACAACTATCCTCTTGTGTCTGCTGGATGTGATTGCATGATGAGTTGGGATCCGAGTATTGATATGTTTGGTACACTCATTCATTGGGATCATCATGACTTGCGTCACAGTTATGGGCATGATGATGTTAATATCAGAGTGGAGCAGTGGAAGACTTGGTACAAGTGGTCATACCTTCAGGATCATATCTTTGATCACATGTGGATTGACGTAGCATTCGCGGACACAAGCTTGTAGTTGCTTGAGGGCAAGCAACATCTGGGTTGGGAGGACGATCATGTCCCCAAATTTTGATTGTTCCCCAAAATTCAAAATGGGTGGGGAAAATTGTTTTTAAACGCTAAATTCAAATTTAATAAATATTTAAAAATAATATTATATAATAAAATAAATTTAAATTATTAATAATAATTAAATTTGAAAATAAGGTTGGTTGATCCATTTGGGAAGGCACTCGAGATTTGCATACTTAATTTGATTTCAATTGTTGAAGGAGGGCATCATGAATTGAGTGATTGCTTTAATGGCGATTTGAGGGACGAAAACCCCTTATAATCGACGACCAGGAGGGGCGACAATCTCATGTGGTTCTGTGAATTCTTTGTTTCACATTTCTTAACCAACGTAGTGTTCTTACTCCCAGTTCGCGATTGCAGATTTGGTTAGCCGCGATAAAGCTAGAGTGGTGGCAGAGCCACAGGCTTGCGCCACCTCCCCGAGGTCATCTTGCAATCTTCGGCTCCAAGCGGAAGACTTGCAGCTCCCTGCGCACAAAGGAACACGTCACACCCGGGAGGAAGCGGTCGAGGTGCCATTGGAAAGGGCGCCTAAATTGAATACATCAACACCCCTGTTATATCATTTACACTCCATTGGGAAATTGTGGCTCCGATCAGATCATTGTTCGTCCAGCCTCATCCGCATGCATCACGCATCAAATAGACTCCATACATATGCGTTTGGTGGGTTATTCATTGATTCGCTGCGCATTGCTATTGATTAGCGCTTCCATGAGGGGTGTATGATCTACCAAGACCAACGAACTATCACGCAACCATACTCCTGTCGTGATATTCATTTGTAGCCTAGGTGGAGCAACACAGCAACACATACCAATTGCCAGTATAAGATTCTGAGAGCTGTTGTGATCAAATTGCCGATTCAGTATTATGCCTGTACTGTGAGTCAAGGATATTTCTGTATAGCATTGCATTCTTGCATGTTGTTGTGAAACAGTCTATTCTGCATGATTTATATACTTATAACTTACGCAATGAATTGCAATTATTGCTGGACTCGAATCTGGGCTGTAACCTTTACTTATATATATGCATATGTATGTGTGAGTACATCTGTTATGACATGGTAAATTCAGGCAGACAGTTTCCATGTTATTATTCCATCCGTTTATGGTAGAAAACTAATTCAGAATCGATATAAACAACCAGAGTATCATTTGCTGTGGAAAAATAGTTACTGGCATTTATTTCCAGATCTGAATTAGTTTGTCTCCTATATCAGTATTTGTGTTTGCTGTGTGAGATTTGTACCAGGCTTATTACACCACCACACCATGAAACATTTAAGCCCTTTGAGTTTCTGAATTTCTGAGTGTTTGTAGTCAGATTGCTTAGCCTTTAATATAGTCCCTATGTATGTCCAACACACTGCCAAACATTCAAGCCCTTTGATGAATTTCTGAAATTTCTGCTTGCTTCCAAAATTTTAGATTTCTGCTTAGCAGTTTGTGTCGTTTGCTACAGCCAAGATACCCATCCACATGATCATTTATCTAATTTTATATTACTAATAGTGTCATTCCTCATTGCAACTTTCAGTTTTTCAGGTCAGCATTCATTTTCTTCAAAATTTCTGCACTCAATTTTCTGTCGTATAAATTGGCTTCCGTTTCTCATTCTTGTTATTCAACTCCACATGGCTATATTATATATAGAGATGTTGTCACCAAAAATTGTGGGTATGGGGATGGGGATGGGGACAGCGACATGATCCTTGTCCGTATACTGCAATTTCCTGGTAAGTATGGTTTCCCCCCGGACATAACAGAAAATACAAAAAGAAACAATATATAAAAGAAAATTAAGTATTGTGTCTTTATTATAAAAATATGTGATAATGAAATAATGGTAGATGAAATTTTAATCTTTATTGGGTGATGTTGTAGAACTAAAATAAGTAAAGCTAGTAATTAAAGAATGTAGAAAAATAAAATATGGACATTGAAATAAAAATTTATGTTGATGTATATATTTTTTGTTCAACCCCCCGATCTTATTTCTTGTCATGTTTCCCTTCCCTTTATGTTTCTCTGTTTTCCCAATTCTTTCAAGTATGGCCACAATGCCAAAACCCTTATGAGATAGGTGTACACTATAATACACACCATTTGTTTGTTAATGGTCACCTAAGAACAATTCTTATTTTACAAAACCTTTTTATATGGTTTCAAGATTTCTCATTGTTTTGGCTCATATAGTTATTTGGGAAGCAAAATTATTCAATTGATGGCTAGCATTCTAAATTTTAGGTTTTAAGTCATTTTTTTTCAATGGTTTGTTGGGAGTAATTCTGTGTTTATGGCATATAGAGTGTTTAACTTCTACATATAGATGACTTAATTGGACCTAACTTAATTCTCTATTCACAACATATAGAAGGCTTTCAATCAAGGCCAATGAGGGTAGTTAATGGGTCCTCCACCCATTAAAGCCATGAAAAACACAAAATAAGTCAAGCCTAGAAACAAGAAACCATTGCATTATTGCAAGATTTTGTAGCATTGAAGATGATCTGAGAACAAGTAAACACTATGTTGCCGGTTCTGGTACTAGCCCTGATTTGGGTTTGTGGGATCCGGCTAAATATTTTCTGGGGTTGGACTCGTTTTGGGTTCGTTCATACAAAAAACATGTAAAAATCATATATATTAATATATATTCAGCCTAGAAGCAGAATTAAGAGTAGAATATCACATAACTGTAGCTGGTTGTAGTCGGCCATAGTTGGTTATATTTAATAAAACTATAGTCAATTAGGAAATAATTCTTATACTTGATGTCACATGTTGTTTCGGGTAATTAAGTCTCGATTAGTTGAAATTGGTTGTTACAAAGCGTCACAACGGTTGGTTTCTCAACCATCGCCAGCGACTATATGTACTGGAGTGTGTTGTAATCAAGACATCTATGCTATGATGTTGGTGACATTATACTTTTGTACTTGCTGTTGAATAAATGAATAAATGCAATTCCTATTATATGCATCATGTGTTCATGAGCATTTTGTACTTGTCTATTTTCTGTGAATTATTCAGTTTACTCTCATAGTATGTCATAATCATCCCAGTGAGTAAACATTTGGCACCATTGCCTAAGTGAACTTGGGAAAACCACTTGACGGTAAAATGGCGACATGATGGGTTGGTCGACAAAAGAACCTGTACAAGCAAATGAGGAAAGAGAAGATGACTTGAGATAGGACCTTGTCAACTTGTGGGATATATCGTTGAGGGAGCATGTATGGAGGAAGGCTCTCAACTGAGAGATCCCCTAGTCGGTCATCTGGGATAGACTACACGCCAACACAGAGGTCGACCATCTCCTCAACTGACTGCCAAGGTTGGTGGCACGTCATTACATCATCCTGCAAGATCTTCAAGCGAAGAGTGACCATGAACGTCAAAGACAACAAATACTACAACGGTATGAGGAAAGGACAAAGCGGGAGGAAGAGGAACGTGATACTAGCCGAAGATGTACTCTCGACAATCAATGATTGTACGACCGACAATTAATGCCCATACAACCCAATAAGGACAAGGGTCGAGTACCAAGCGGGCAAGAAACACTGGAAGAAAAGGTACAATGATTACTCAGATTGAGGGAACAAGAAACCCGATGGAGAAGACTAAAACAAATTGTTGAAGAAACCAATGAAGAGATTAATGAAATAAACCAATAAATTGCTAAAGTACCCCAAAACCTTGTGGAGCAAAGTGAAGAAGGACCTTTTAGGACATTGTCTATAGTAGATAGAAAAACTAAAAAATGATGAAAATGAACTTCTAAAAGAACTTGAACATAGTATAAGCCGCATTTGAGAGTTGTCCATATCAGACGATGAGGAACCAAGGATAGGAGGATTCGAATCGAAGACCCCAAGGCAGAGGGAGTACCGGTACAAACCCCAAGAGATTCAAGGTGTAGAGGATGTTGAGAGGGGATGCGTTGGTATGTGGCTGAGATTGCAAGAGAGGCGCCGAAACATTAGGGTAGAAACAGTCCAATCAAGTACTACGTACAAGGAGGGAATTGAGGAAGAAACATGGTGACTCCACTAGCCGAGAGACAAAATTTGCCGAAGTTCACGGGGAATGATTCAGAGGATCCCATATGTCACTGTAAAACGTGCGAGACAATATGGAGAGCAAATGGGCAAGATGATGTGGATTATTGGCTACGAGCATTCCTTGTGACGTTGAGAGGCATTGCATAGATTGGTACAGGGAATTGGAGCAAGCACAAAAAGTTTCATGGCGATTACTTGAGAGAGCATTTGGTACACGGGACAACAATGAAATTGTGGCAGAAATGTATAACATAAAACAAGGAAAGAATGAGAACATACAAGCCTACAATCATAGACTTAAGGAACTATTGGTGAAATTGAAGACTCAGCCGGTTGACGGGCTGAAGAAACGATGGTTCATCAAAGGACTACTTTCATCGCTAAGGAAGAAGATGAAGGTTGTACCTCCGTCATCTTACGCCGAAGCCTACAATCGTGTGATGGACATTGAGAGTGAGAACAAGACATCCTCTCAAGGGAAGAAGAAAATTGATGATGATGATAGTACTGAGGAGAGCAGTGAAGATGAGTCAAAGACTGTACAAGCTCTCTAACGAGATATGATGAGGATGATGAAGGAGCAAAAGGCTGACAAGGAGAGTTCGAAGGAGTCCAAGGAATTATGGTGTACCAACTGCAAAACAAAACAAAAGGTTATACCAAGGCGAATTGCTCGAAGAAATTGTTTTGTGACATCTACCAAGTTATGGGACACTCCATCAAGGAGTGCCCGTACAATCTAAAGACAAGGAGTTCACAAGTATTCTTCGCACAAGGGTAATAGTCAACCCCTCCAAACACACCACCGAAGCCCCAATACAATAGCAATGCATCCCTTGGAGGTTACCAAAACAACAAAAGTTTGAGAAGCAAGATCTAGTACAACAACAAGGGTAGACCCATGATATTGTGTTGAAAGTGCAATGAATGGGGTCACTTCGCTAGGGAATGCCAGAACAATCAAGGTATGGGAGGAAGACTCTGTAAGTGGTGTGGACCGAGCGATCATGAAGACACCAATTGCCTGAAGCAGAAAGGCATAAATATGTTGGAGGTAGCTGATGAGGAGGTCCTAGCAATCGCAAGAGCACAAATGAAGAAGGCTCTCTATCTAGACCCTCGTACGGAGAAAGAAAGACTCCGAGAGGCCAAGGTAGAAGTGGAAGAGGCAATGGTCAAGGAACGAAGAATCCCCAAGGAGACTAGTACATCGTTGTAGTCGGGGTCTGAGGAAAACATAGTACTACAGGTGCTCCACACAATCGTACCGATCAAGGTAATAGACCTTTTGTAGATGATGCCCTAACTAAGAGTAGCACTCACAAAGGCCGCGGCGAATGCCGTCGAAGACAACATAAACCATCAGAGGGGTCCAACTGAGCGTACGACATTTCCCGACAGGAGAGGCCACAGACCCCATGGTACTTGCAATGAATGTCGGGAGGAAGCTTGGCATCGTACAAATGGAGATCATGGGGAGGAAACTCTTCAACACCATCGTCGAGGGAGGCTCGAAAGTAAACGTACTACCAAAGGAAACCTGAAAGTGTTTGGGGAAGCCAACTCTCTGGCCCCCCACATTTCACTTGGTAGGCGCTGATCAACATGGCATCAAACCTCTTGGTACACTAATGGCGCAGAAAGTACTGATCGACACACAACAGTTCCTATTGAATTTTGTCGTCATCCCTCTGGAGAGGAAGGCGCACGACGCATTGCTGGGGAGGGGATGGCTTATCGTTGCTAAGGCAAATCATAATTGGAAGCGGAATACACTCTCGATCGAGAGCGATGGGAGGAAGTACATGATCGACTTGAAGAAACAAGCCGTTAGTGAAGAATTGGCATCTTCTGGATTAGAATTAGACGGGGGAGAGTTAGATATGGACGAAGGATGAAAGGCTATGGAGCCAAACGATGAAGGTGTACTTGAACTCGAGAGTTGCTTAGAGGATGAGACAAGCTCACTGAATGGCCTATTTCATTGGTAGATGGAAGACTATGAGATGTTCTACTGAGAGTGTTACATGGTACAGATTGGAGAAATCTAGGAAGAAGATGAGAAGGGTACAATTAGCCAGCCATATCCACTTGATTACGGAGAATACATGGAAGGGGTAGCCGAACTGGACAATACACTAGTCGACAAGTTCAAACATGACAAAGGTGGCAAAAGTGTTGAAGTTAGAGTTAGAAAATGAAAAAAGTGAAAAAAATAAAGAAATGGAATAAAATTTTTGGGAAAATTGGGAAAAATTTAGAGAAGTAAAAAATGGGAATAAATGAAAAAAGGGAGAGTGAAAAAAAAAAATGGAGTTAGAAAAAAATTCAAAAACCTGGGAAAAAATAAAAGTAATGAGAAATGGAGAAAAATAAAAAGGAAAAATTAAAAAAGGAAGGAGAGAAAAATAAAAGAATTAGAAAGAAAAAATGAAAAAATTAGAAAAGTGGAGGAAGGCATATCAAAAAATAAAGTGAGAAATATTAAAGTAAAGAATATCAAAATTCGCGTAAGAGGGGTCATACGGCCACTCAAGGCATCGACCAAGGGAGAAATTGCAAAGTTAAAATCGTACATCTTACGACACTCCCAAGAAGAGACAACGCATAGGAGAAAATCATTGAAGTTTGAAAGAAGGCAATTTGGCAAAGGCATCAAAATACACAAGGTCATACAATATGAAGCAGGAGTGAGGAAACTCCAGAAGCAGAGGAATCTAAAATTTAGAATTGTACAACCAAGCCAAGTTAAGACCATACGATGTAGGGTGAAAGAGTTGCAAGGAGATTTCATATGACCACAAAGGAGTTGACTGTACGAAGCAAAACTCAATGTATTGTTGCCAAGAAAACCGTACATCATATGACAAAACCTTATAAAGCAGAGTCAAAGTGTTGGAAAATCGCCAAAAGTGCAAGGGAAGAACTGGTCGTGCGATTCAAGGAAGAGCATGTCGTATGATCCAAAGAAGATATTGCCATACAATTTAGTGAAACTGTCGTACAATCTAAGGGAGACATTGGCGTGCGAGTGAGTAACAAAGGTGCTGGCGTACCATTGAGCAAGAGTGTTGGCATACGGTCTAGAGAGAACAAACATTACACACTCGTACGGATTGGAAATGCAAAAGGAATTTCTGTATGAGCAATCTCGTACACTACCGTATGGTGAGTGAAAAATAAAGGAGTGTGTAGAGAATCAAACTTTCTACAGAAGACAAGTAAGACGAGTTTGTACACAGAGACAAGGAAGAACATATGAAATAATAAAGGCATTCCCACACGAGGAACTCAGGTACGACACCTACTAGAGATCAAAAGCGTGAGGGTGGAACTTAGGAAATACACATTGAAAAAGAGAGCCGTACAAGTGAAAATCGCACGAAGAGGGGAGAAACTAAATTGCGTAGATAAGAGGAATAAGAACAGTGCAAAAATTGTATTTTTTGACTTTGTCAGCATTATTTTTTGCCTCTGAAAAAATCATGGAAATGAGGTGCACCATGGAGTTTTGTATGGTTTCGAAAGTCTTAAATTGGCCTTTGCGACAAGGGCTCCGCCCCTCGACCTCGCCTTGTATCGCGACATGGAGCACGTCAGGGCTTTGCCCCCGAACTGTGCGAGGGGCATTGCCCCTCGACCCCGCTAGGGGTGTTGCTCCTTGATGCCATTGGGGGCGCTACCCCTTGACCCCACTGAGGGCGTTGCCCCCAAACTCTCATCAGACTCATTGGAATTGCCAAGTCCTAGGGTAGCCAACAATCAAAGTACAGCCAGAGCAGTCGGTATCACAGTCAGTTCACCCAACCTTATGCCCAACACGTACACCATCCTCACAGTTAGCACAATCAGAACTGTGTACAAAAGAGTCTAACACAGTGTACATTGCGATTAGTGAGCTAGAGGTCAATGCAATTGGACAATAGTTGGACATGGGACATGATCCCTTAGTGGTGCATGAAGCCGAGAGGATCTTGGTGATTATGTAGTTGGCTCAAGTGATGGTTGCCGAGCGGACGAGAGTTGTAGCTCTTGAGGGGAAGTTGGCAGAGAAGGAGCAAATGTTGGCTGAATGAGATGGCCAGTTGGGGGAGAAAGATAGATTATTGGCAAAGAAGGATACAGAGATGGCCGATGTGCAACAACTCTTAGTCGAGAAGGACAGTCACCTACAAAAGGACAAGGAGTTGGATAGAAAGGGATAGGAGTTGGAGAAGGCGAAGAGCAAATTGGCTGAGGCGGTCCAAATGGTGAAGCTTGCACATGTGAGGCAGTTGGCAGTAAACCAGATGCCTCAACGCCTTCAGCAGCAACAACAATCATTGATGACCCCTACTTCATTTGCACATTCAAGTGCACCTTCTCACCCTCCCTCTTCTTAATTTCCTTGTCTGTACCCCCGTTTTTGTTTTTCTTCATTTGGAAGACGACTACTTTTGTGGGGGGGATAATGTAGTTGGCTGTAGTCAATCGTAGTTGGCCGTAGTTGGTTATATTTAATAAAACTATAGTCAATTAGGAAATAATTCTTATACTTGATGTCACATGTTGTTTCAGATAATTATGTCCCGGTTAGTTGAAATTGGTTGTTACAAAGTGTCACGACGGTTGGTTTCTCAACCACGGCCAACGACTATATGTAGTGGAGTTTGTTGTTATCGGGACATCTATGCTATGATGTTGGTGACATTATACTTTTGTACTTGCTGTTGAATAAATGAATAGATGCAATTCCTGTTATATGCATCGTGTGTTCATGAGTATTCTGTACTTGTCTATGTTCTGTGAATTATTCAGTTTACTCTCGTATTACATCATAATCATCCCAGTGAGTAAACAATAACATCATATAAAGACTTTATAAAAAAACAAAACTACCTTAAACTTGAATGTCAATTAAAACATGCATGATAAATATTCATCGTTCAAACTTCAAGTTCAATATTAAAATAATAATATCAAGTTCAACACTTATATTTTAATCATCAAATGGATTTTCTAAATCATCAACAACATCATCATCATCATCAAAATTAGATGATGTAGGAACATTAGATGAACCACAAGCAGCGCCAATGGCATTGCTAGTGCCACTTACACTAAAAGTGTGCTAGCTTTCAGATTCCTCATATGCAATATGCTAGGAAGTGGAAGCATCCAATTCAATATGCTCTGGCTGTATATCCCACAACTTTGTGTCCCCTTTCTTTGTAGTGATGTTGTTTGTGTGAAAGGAGATGCAATTTGGAATGCATGTATACTAAGTTCTCTACTTTTTTGGAGTGCAATCTATTGCGCTTTACTGAGTGGACAAAAGAATATGTGCTCCAATTCCTCTTAGATGTAGATGATCTAGCAGCCTATGAAGACAAAGTAAACAATTAAAGTTATATATTATATTACTAAAACTGTAAAGACTAAAAATAAAAAATTATTCAACTTGTAATAAAACTTCGATTGCAAGGGGTTGTAGGTGTTGGAAGAATTGGCCATGGAAGTACCACCAACTATGAGCATCCTTCTTAAATTATCATGAAGAGCCTCAACACTTTGACCATTTGAGTGCACAAAATCAATGAACTCATTCGTGACTACATCTCGCAATTCCATTTTAGAGAAGAGTCTACAGAATGCTGCCTTGTACGCTTTAGCCACTTCAAAATCTTTATATGGGGGAAGCCTTCCTGATGGAGAAAGAATCTCAGCACTATAGTATGTTGGAGTCAAAGCGAAGGCAAGAAGATGTAATAGAGTGGTCATTTTGTTCCATCTTTCTTCAACAATTGCATGTGCACTTGTTTGAAGAAAGTCTCTTTAGGGTCTTGCTCTTTTGCATTTATGATGCTCTTCATCTTCTCAATCATTGAGTCAATGTCATCATATATTTCTCCAATGCAAGGCTTGCCCATGTTAGTATAGCAAATCATGCTCACAATGGGTTCGGTGAAGCTAAGGACATACTCCACACGATCCCACCATGAGTCATCTAATATCATTTGCTTTATTTTTGTTGCTTTGCTAGAGTTGCTTTGCCGCCATATAGATCAATTTTGGCTAATCATCATGCTAGAAAGCGCCTCCCTAACTTTCACAAGTTGTCTCAAGACGATTGTGTTAGAGGTGAAACGGGTCTTTGGATGACCTCAACCTTGGACATTAAAAAAAGCAAAAAGAAAAGAAAAAAGCGCCAAAGTTGGACGCTATAGGGACGGGTTCCCCGTGGGTTCACCCCAGGCAAACTAGGTGGCCTTTTGCAGCCCCCAGTTCGGATCCATAGGCGAACTGGATCGGTACTTGGATCCGGTTCGAACTGGACCAGGATCCTGCCAGTCACTTATAACACAGCCTAAAACATACCCATACATGATGTATAAAGTGTAACTTGTAAATGTTTTGTATCATAGTACTTTTTTCTTGCATTATTTATTGAGGAAACTTTAGGTGATTATAATATTTGCGATCCTGGTCAGTAACAGTTAATATTGAAGAACAATACCTTGCAAATGGATGTGAGGATATCATAGAATTTCATAGATACACTTATCTCATCGATTGACAGAGTTATGTGGTAGATTTTTCACAATCTGTGACTCAGAGCTCCCCAAAATATAACGGTGCTAGAAAAATGGACTAGTGAGGAACTTTTGCGAGATGAATTGGAGGGCATTGTGATCCTGAGCAGGTCGCATATAAAATGATATTATGCAAGTTGACAGCTTGGTGATTGGGAGCAGCATTGAAGGTTTGAAATACAGAGAAGGTTTAAGGTAGTTGCTAAGCTTAGCTCAACTGATGAGATAGGTGTTGATTTTAGTGCCCTTCATTCACAACATGTTGTTTCAAACATTTTCATTAAAAGAATGAGTATGGATGATGAATCTAGCCTCTTCAGAAACTGAGGAATGAAGATGATTTGATTAAGCTTGAAGGATCTCAGTCCAGAAATTTTCACAGAAGAGAATATTTCTTAAGATTAATGGGAACAAAACTTGAGCTTGCCTGCTATCCATAAGAAGCAGAGTGCTGAGGTTGCCTTGGGTCAGTCTATGGAATACTTAAATTTAAAAGTGCATTGTCAAGCCCATTGTGGTTCATGTTTTCAGTAAAGGGACTTTCTGTATTTGATCCAGCATTCTTGTCAATCTCAAAGTTTCCATGCTTGTCCCTATGAAACCATCTTTATCAACCATCACTTGCACAGCTTGTTCCCCGATTTTGCGTATACAATATCATGCAGGAGTTCTATGGCTTAGTCATACATAACAGGCCCTACTTGCATCCATACATGCACAGTTCAGATTGCACGTAAGCAAAAATCAAGCTGTAGTTAAAATGCTTGGAACTTGATAGGTCAATTAAAATCTTTGGCTATTCTTGCCTCTCAACTGAGCAGCTTCATAAACTTTGTGGAAACTGACGGTGAAGTACATAGGGTGTCCTATCCTACCAATTTTGATCATCAATGATATCAAATCTTAATTAGAAGTAATAACTATAATGATTTGGATGTAGAGAACTAGGTGTATAGAAGACTTGATGGAAATTACCTTATAGTTTGGCTATAGATGTAACAAAACACTGAAAATTACTGCAATTTGGTTTTTGATCTGTACTTTACGACAAGGAAGGTTGCCTTAATTGAAGGCAGGATTGGCAGTTGTCTGATAAACATTTTGGCAGCCCTACAATAGAAACGTTTGTTGCACTATTACAGTGCACAAGAGAGTTTGCTTTCATTTTATGGTCAAAGTCAGATTCACTGTCATCTGCTAACAACTTTTTGTTCCAAAGTATAAGATTTGAGGCTTAAATAGCAATAATGATATGCAATATGTGTGACCACTTGAGAATCATGTTAGCAACCTCAATATCATGGTGCTTTTTGGTTTTGGTATTAAAAAGGAATAAAAAAGTCATAGGAAAATACTGAATATACTGTTTCAATATCTTGCATTGCTACAAAGGTTAAGTTTAGACAGAGTTAGCCATTTACTTGTAATGTTAGTTGCAGCTTCTCTGGTTCTGCTAACTTTGCCAGAGCAGATAATGTGATGTTCACAGTTGATCCCATGCTAATTTCCTAGTGACAATGGCAGGTCTTACTTGTAATCTTTCCAATTCAAACTCAATGAAATGAATTGTGATGAAGTCCTATTAGTTTCCCAAATTCCTTTGAGATCAACAGTGCTTGCAATGATAATATCATGAGCTGTAAATGAATGGCTCATCACTTATTTGCCCGATGTTGCTATCGCTTTTGTAAACTTGAGACATGGCACTCCCTTGAGAAGAAAGTTTTATGAGAAAGTTGATCCAGCCAGTGCTCCTCTTAAGAGTGTCTAAGGAGGAAGTGCTTGGATAAACCTCTAGGAGGAGGTTAAAATGGTGTAATGCTCCCATCCACTCTCCTGATGAAAAATCAACGATTTTGGAGGAGACAGCCTTAATTCCAGCACTTAATTTTTAGATAAAAGTACAGTGACGTGGGCATGTAAAACTGCAATGGCACAATTGAATCAAATGATATGATTGATTTTCATGTTGTTGGCATACTTCTTGTGAGGATTGGAATAGGATTGTAAGCAATGGCAAACCATAGTAATGGAACAGATCTGTTATCAGATGCTGATGGCATCTAAAATTGATGCATTTTTCCTTATCCTTCATACTGAAATTTCTTTAGTTTTTTCAATTGGTAAATTACCCGTCTATTAATCACAGTTGGAGAATATCTTTGACTAAGAAAACACTATCGAGGGGTTTCTATTCTCCCAAATATATCTGGGATTTGTATCTGTCCTTTCCCATTCAGGTATGCACCAAGAACAGGATGTGGTATGGTACTCAAAATTATATGTTGACATGTCTTTTGAGATCGAGGGTTTAAGTATAGAAGCCCCATTGATCTACCTCTTTAGGTCATCCCAATTGATAATTTTGTGTAGGGGAAGACCCCCGTGCCTGTAGAGGGCAGTGGATGTATTCCCTTGGAATAATGATTAAATATTTCTAACAATCTGATATTCCCTTGGATGTATTCCTCCAAAATGGTCACCCTGGCCTCCAAGGCCACTACTCGGGTCTCCTTAGCACTGGCTATCTGAGTTTGCTCTGCCAATTGAGTTTGAAAGTTCTCCATAGCTATTGCAGATTCATCTTTGATCTTTTGCAACATCCTGTATGCTTCTACCTTCCCTGCCACTGCTAGCTTAGTGGACAACATTTGCCGCTTCACGCTATAGAAGACATCACAAAAGACTAATTCAATGTGATAGAGATTCTCCAAGACCCCAACATCCCTTCCTACCATCCTCGGTGGTTTACCTTGCCATGCTTTGAGCATTGCCGGGGTCTTTCTTGTTGGCCATCCTTGGCTAGTGAAGATACGAGTAAACTCCACCTCGTACCCCATCTGCACGAATTCACGGATCCGCTGTACCTCTTGGGCCACAAGTGGGGAACAACCAACTCTGAGCTCTTTAGAGATGTGTCCTACTTGCATCATCACCTATCCCATGTGTTGGAGCTCTTCTACATACCTCTGCACAGTCCCTAATGGATTTGATGGATCCAATTGTTATATCTCTACGACATAACCGCCAGACCTTGTGGAGTCATCCTCCTCTTCTCCACCAGGTGTTGACGATGTCTCCTCGTCTGGCGCAAGGGTCTCCCTCAATGTTTGCCCCTCATGCTCCTGTACCACTGTTGTTGTCTCCGTCTCTCCAACCATCTCTATCTCGCCTGTAGTCACTGGCGGCTTCTCGTGCACTTCTTCTGCCAATCTGGCAGTATCACTCTGCTGAGTCTGAAGAGCTGGGCTTCCCACATCAGTACCCTCAACCACACCCTCTGAAGGGCTCTGTACAGGCGGGTTTGCCACCTCCAGTGTGAGACCCACCGACCCTAGCCAATTGTCTATTTGTGCCACTCTGGGTGCTCCTAGCGGTGTAACAAGGGTTACATGCTCCTGTGTTGGATTGTTCCCCAAGTCGTGGTCATTGGTATTTCTGGCGATGCGGCAGGGGCTGAAGTTCCTAGCGGTGTGTCCCCTGAGGCTACCAGACTTGGCGGTGTAACCCTTGAAGCTGCGGAACTTGGTAATTCATCTCCTATGTGTTGACGGGTGTTTTATGATCACACCAACACATATAAAGTTTCCAATGGTCACTCTATCCTCTCTTGATCAAAATCTCCTGCATGCTAAGATTGCGAAAGATCATGCATTCAACTCCAAGGTTTCTTCATGCAATGGACGTAGACTTAGTTGGTTTGATGTGATTTGCTAGTATTTCAAGGGGACTTACACAATTGTTCACTTGAGAGAAAGGGGCTTTCAAGATTTGGAAGATTTACCAATGAAGCTCAAGTTTCCTAAACTATTCAAAAAATGCTGAATTTGAATGGCTGCAGAGATTTAGAAAAAGCTCTAATCTACGCTTGGCGTGGGACATGGCGATCAAATCTCACAAACTTCAACCAAGCTTTGCTTTGCCTCACCTTGGACAACTTCCACAAAATTGGTGCAATCTTCAAAGGAGTGAACTAGAGATATTCAAATTACAATTTAACATGAAGACACCATCATGACAACACATATCAACATGTAAATTATAACCGAAGTTAGGTCCAAACTATTCTAGTTGACCACACAAGGCGAACCCACCATCAATGAGCTTGCTAGTGGTATGGACTAATGAAGCTTGCTCACATCAACCACCGCATTCCACAATCATCTACTTGCATGAAATAAAATCTATTCTACTCTATCTAAGTTCTACTCTAAGATTCTATGCTAATTGGAACTAAGTTACCAGTTCGGGTTCGGGGACGGGTACGGGTACGAGAACCCGGTACGTGGGTACGTGAAAATTTTTTTTAGGGGTTTGGGTACATATATATATATATATATGTATTATATATACAAAAAAATAAGAGAAATATACAGAATTGTAAAACTAAATCATTTCATAGTATGATACTTGATCATTGATCAATGCCAAATGCCAAAGATAAATATTAAATGTCAATTGATAGTTGAAAAATATTCAAATACGCCATATCAATGATATCAATTATGGAAATCATCACAATTACAGTATTACTGAATTACAAAATGTAGTTCATGAAAGTTGACATGATTCAATTTCAATGTTCATCAATCATCAAAAGGATTATCAAAAAAGTCATCGTGATTTGGATTTTCAATGGCTTCAACTTCAAGATCATCATCATTTGAACCCAAAGCGGTTCCGCTTCCACTTCCAGCACCATGCATGTCATGATCATCATTATCATCCACATCATCCATAGTGGCTCTAGCAAGATCCTGAATGGTTGCATCCAAGTCAGCAGACTCGAGTGCTACATCCCAAAGCTTTGCTGCCCCTTGCTTGTATTGAGGTTCCTTATGTGACAAAAGACGCAATTTGGAATGAATATACACCAAGTCTTCAGCTCTTTTTGTAGCCAACTGGTTACGCTTCACTAAGTGGATAAAGGAGTATGTACTCCAATTCCGTTCAGCAGCAGAAGAGCTTGCAACCTAGAGAGAAAACCAACAAAATTAAAAATAAAAAATGCAAGATAAATTCAAGAATGTTAAGTGTTAAATTCTACAATACAAGTGGCAAAAAAAAAACTTACTTGTGAGAGGATCTTGATTGCAAGAGGTTGGAGGTACATATAAACTTGACCATGGAGGTACCACCATGTAATAGCATCCATTTTGTATTGGTCTTTGGCAACAGAAGGGCTAAGATTTTTTCCTATGATAAACATTCCAAATTCTTTCAAACACTTGTCTCCATTTCTGGATCACTGAAGAGTCTCTTAAATGCACTCTTATACCCTCTAGCAACTTCAAGATCTCTATATGGCGGTATTCTCCCTGGGATAGAAAGTACTTCTCTAGTATAGTACCTTGGAGATAGGGCATATGCAAGGAGGTGCAATGGTGTTGTCATCTTGTTCCAACGATGAAGAACGATTGCTTCCACCCTTTTGTAAAGGGTGTCTTCAGGATCATTCTCTCTCTTTTGTATTTCAATTTTTATTTTCTCCAACATTGTGTCCATGCTATCATAGACATCCCCCAAGCATGGTTCATCTGTATCAGCAAACCGAAGCATAGACATGATAGGTTCGGTCATCTCCAATACATAATTCACACGATCCCACCAATTGTCATCCAAGATCAATGCCTTGACCTTTTGGGCCCTCTCTGAATTTGATTGCTTCCATATACCCCATTGGTTGCTAATAACCATTTGACTCAATGCCTCTTTCACCTTCACAAGTCGTCTCAGAACAATTGTGTGAGATGCAAATCGGGTCTCAGCAACCTAAGAACATGTAAATAACTAAATTAGTCTAAATAAGTTAAAAAAAAAAAATATTCAATTATGTAAAACATGACATAAATGAAACTAAATAAATAATAAATTAAATTTACCTTCAACAATTCCAATCTTGAAAAAATTCTGAAAATTGCTTGTGACATATGGTGGTTTGTCACAAACATCTGGATCTCCTCGGCCTCCTGGTATATTTCTTTCACCCACTCTATTTGGTTTCCAATTGCTTGCATCACCAAATTGAGGGAGTGTACGGTGCAAGGTGTCCAAAAGATGTGCTCATATCTAGCCTCTACCAAAGCACCTGCAGCCCTGCAAACTTTTGCATTGTCCGTAATTACTTGGACAACATTTTCATCACCCACCATCTCTATGGAGTCAATGAGAATCCTGGAAATGAACTCTGCATCTTTCACTTCCCCTTCACAGTCAATTGCCTTCAAAAACATTGCCCCCTTGGGGGACACTGCAATAACATTGATCAATGGACGGTTTTTGCAATCTTTCCATCCATCGGAAACAATAGACACACCTGTTTCAATCCAAGAATCTTTAATTGGTTTTAGTTGGGCCTCTAAAGATTTTTTCTCTCTTTGCAATAAGGTGGTACGCACCTTTTCAAACCCAGGACTTGTGAAACTAGGAGGTGCACTATTTATTGCTGACACCATGTCCCGCCAATATGGTGATCTCACCAAGTTGAATGGAAGACCATTGGCATAGAGGCAACGTGCAATTTTTTCTTCAACAATATCTCTTGCCTCCATTTTAAATGCCCTCTCCAATGGACCTCTCTTGCGGGTGGTGATTTGTTGTTCATCTTCATCTTCCTCTTTCGTAGAGGGCATAGGCAAGAAGGGATGTCTGGAGGCCCTAACTGCTTGAGAGGGTAATGTTGGTGTTTTTTTCTTTTTGGAAGAATAACTACTTTCTTTTCCTTTTGCAATTGATTTGTCAGCATCTTCATGTTCTTTTATAAATTTTGCTATTTGTACAGAAGACAACCCCTTCTTATTTGGGCCCACACACATATTAATCCCTTTGCCACTAGGGCCCATAAAATGAAGTTTCACTCGGTAATAGGAGCTATTATATTGTGCATTGCATAAATTACACTTCCAAACAAAACCCCCACCTCCAGGAATTTGTGAAATTCTTGTGGTATGTGCCCATAAAGGAGATCCTTTCTCAATTTTGAACTTTTGACTTCCCTCCCCACCCACTGAACTTTGACTACTGGCCATTGTTGCAATCTATAAAAAAAATGAAAAAAAAATAAATAAATTTGAAAAAATTCTTCACAAACTTGAAAAAATCCATCAAAAACTAAGAAACTTGAAAAAATAGTTCAAAAGATCAAAGAATAGGGTTTAAATGCATACCTTAAACACTTAAATCTCCTTTGTAGAAGCTATTTGGCACTCCACAATCGATCTCCTTCGAATACAATCACCTCCCTTCAAAATGCCAAGATGTAGAGAAAATATGGTGAGAGCAAAATGAGAAGTAGAAATGAAATGTTTTAGTGTTGAAAGGCCTCATATTGGGCCGGATTAGGGTTAGGAAACAAAATTAAATTAAAAAAAATGCTTTTTGTTTAAGTTTGGGCGAACTTTATGAAAACTGGGCCATGGGTTCTTGAAGGTATGCCCGAGTACGTGCCTGGTACCTTTGGGTCCACGCACCAAACAGCTGGGTGCGCCCTGGGTACGCACAGGGTGCGTACCCAGGGCGTACTCGTAGGCGAACCCGTACCGGGTTCGAACCTGAACCGGGTTCGAGGCCTCCGGGTACGAATCCGGTAACTTAGAATTGGAAGGATGAAGAAACCTTGCTAGCTGCCCACAATAAAAGATGAAATCACAAGCAATGACAACTCTTTTTATTATGGTAGTGTTCACAACAGTCTCTTACAAAACATTCAGTTGAAAACTTTCCTTCCTTCCTTACAAATGAGGGGGGATGCCCCTTTTATAGTTGGCCCAGTCTCAAGGACGACTCAGATTCAATTACAATGAACGACTTAGATTGAGCCACATAAGCCCTACTCAAGATTTGACCTAAAAACTTCCACAAAGTGGAGTGGAGTAATAAATGCCCCCATAATGCCCACTCTTTGCCTACATCACTATGAGCATTTAATGCCCACTATCATCCAAAAGGTCATCATCTAGGAAAGCGTTCTCATTCTCCTTCTCTTTGACCGCAAACTCAATGAATCTGGCCAATACTGCTTCAACTTCCCGAACTGAGATGGGTGGAATATGGTTGAGTTGAACTTAAGCACCGTGATTGCTTGCCCCTGCCAAGTACAAGATTTTCCCCAAGCAACTAAGGCATCATGAGTGTTTTGAATGATATTGGAGAAGGTCAAAATATTTTCAAAATCTACTTGGGCAAATGACCTTACATTTGAAAAGAAAGGCTCCAATCTGCTCTTCAGGCCATCCACAGTCACTTATTCTGGAGTCAATATTTTAGCAAATAATGCTTCAAGCGTGTTCAAGACTCCCTCCTGAATATTTCCCATGGCCCTTCTAACTCTAGCCGATTCCGCCTGAGCTGCATTGAAGAAGCCTTGGCCCGTGACTACTGAAGAATACCAACTGGGGAAGTCATATTTGTCGCCCTCCTAAATCACTCCTTTTATCAGAGTCTGTATGGGTATATGCATTAGAGCTGCCAAACGAGGAACGGTTTTATTCTGATAAATGTGGGCTTCACTCTAGGCTTGATCAACATTGCTCATGCGCGTCAGAATACTGGAGGCCTGCTGAAAAGAATGGGCGAGATCCTCTATGAACTTTTCTTTCTCTACGCGAATATGGCCAACCCACTTATCTGCTTCTTGAGCCATCCTCTTTAAATCTTCCAAGCCGTTGATTGATTCCCTCAGAAGTTCAATTGGAAGATCAATTGCTGGATTTTCTTGTCCACACGGACGGGCTAAGTGCTGCACATAGCCAACCAATGTCTTATGCTCTTTCTTCAATCTTTTATACTTCCCTTCTGTCCGAAGCAACCTATCCTTAAGAGCCTGATAGGAACTATCACATTCTTCGATTATTTGAGCTCCTATAGGGCGGCCCAACTCCACAGTAGTGACCACATAATTCTCCGGGATAGCCTCATCTCGGTCACATTCTACCCTGGGAACAACCACATGGAGTGTGCGAGAACCAAACTTATCTATAGATATCTTTGAGAACTTTTTGACCCTCTTCTTTTCTAGCGGTCGATTGATTCTGTTGAGGAATTCCTCCATTTCAATTGCTGGGTCAGTCTCCTCAACAGGATCCCTTCTCATTCTTTCCTTGAGCCAGTCTGGCACTGCCTGTTGCGGGTCACAAATAATAAGCGGTTGTTCCTCTCTTGCTTCCTCTCCATGTGCTTCTTCTCTAACAACATTTTGCTGAGGTTCATCAGTTTCCATCTGCTGAGCATTTTCCCTTGAACCTTGAGCCTCCTGCCCTGCAGTAGTCTCTTCGTCCAAGGCCGTCTCAATCAACTACTGGAAGCGGGTGTCTATCTCTGTCTCCACTTCTTCTCCTTGCTGATTTTCCTTCCTAGGAGCGTTGACACTTTGACTATCCGACTCTCTAAGAGGTGGATGGTTCACCTCCTGAAACTCTTGCCCCTCATTCAATCTGCTTCTCTGGTCCGCGAACAATGGGACCTCCTGCACACTCGAAGAGCGAGTTTGTGATGGCGTGGATGATGCTTCCTCTATCCTTTGAGGCACCTGCTGAATGTGCACTTCTCTCCGTAGTTCTGAAGCTTGGGTGACTTGTTTCCTTTTTCTAACTGTTGGCCGCCTTTGGTCACCCATCAAATTGTAAGTGAGGGGGATTGATTTGCTCTTAAGTCTGTTCACATGCCTTTCTACACAATTTCTAGTGAATGTCAAAACCGGTATGCACAATGTATCAAAGTTTGTAATTTCCGGTTCTAACCAATCAGGTAGTGGGACCGCTATGTTTCTTACTGTTTCATAGTTTGGCTGCATAACATTTATGTCCTCATCTACTTGATCTGGAATTGGAACAATCTCACATTCTCTGATTATTTTCAAGGGTATTCTAGAAAACATTCTTTTTCTAACCTTAGCATCATCCACTGCATTAGCCCAAAAGTCCTCAATGTGCGCCTTGTGCCTATATTCCACGCCTTGCACTATTCTGATATTGTTATAAGGATCAAAATCCTGCCTGTCGGTGTGGTATGAGAGGTGGAAAAACTGTAGCTCATCTTTAGCTTCCTGGGCTGCCTACAAGGAGGGACAAACCTCATATGAAATCCCCATAATGATAGGGGAGTCCAATCCTCCTTTCTTCTTCTTTTTTTGAATTCTATCATAGGCAATGAGCTGCCTAGATATCTCTAACATCACCATTCTATTTGTGGGGTACCTTGGTAATCTATAAGGATATGATGTAAACCCTTCGAGCCTGATATAAGTGAACTTTGGAAATTGGATAAACCAATATCCGTATTCCTCGATCAACTTCTGAGCTTCTTTTGATATACTCTGTTGCGTCCTTTGTTGAAGGGTCTTGGCTATGTTTATTGTGAAGGCATCGTTCACCCTTCTGTAGGTAGAGGTGTTGCTCAGGTGCAATTGCGGGCAAGCCTCATAAATTTTGAACTGCTCAGGACCACACCCAATCGGCTCCTTATAAGTTATTCCCCTGTATTCAGTCATTCGAGCCAGCATGTAAATCACATATGAGCTCATGTAAAAAGTTTTAGATCTCCTTAGATTCCCGAACTGTTCATCCAAATTATCACTTATCATTCTTGCCTAGTCCACACAATCCTTCCCCTCTAGCACAATCCCAATGTAGTAGAACATCCACGACTTGAAGATGTACAATTGAGGACTCCCATTCACTCGGCTGAGCATCATTATCAGATCACAATACTCTTGCTTCACATCATCTGAAATAATTTGCTTGTGAAGCTTGGTGCGAGGAGGCCTAGGCTTCTGCATCCAAACGAAATTTATCATTCTAGCGCATCTCTCAAAAGTAGAAGTGTACATCCTTTCAACCCTCTGTAGTGTTCTGTATACCATTTCATTGAAAGTAGGGATTCCAAATGCCTCTCCGATGGCATCGGGTGTAAGGTTGGCAAACAATTTGCCCTCAGAGGAAACACTAGTCCTTTGCTCTGGCCTGTAACAATTGGCACATTCCAGGATGAACTCTGGACATTGGATAGCTGGTGGAAAATCAGTAGCTGCATAAAGTCCACTCTTCATAATTTGATGTGTCGTGACTGATGGAGGATAGCCACCTATCCCATACACCCGACCTCCGAGTGCTCCAAGATTGTATGAATTGAGATTCGTATCATTTAGCTCTCCCAACTTCAATGCAAACTTGGATTCTAGCAGAAATGTTTTGCTTAACTTCTTTATCACCGCCTACTTGGATATATTGGCCTTGCTTGACTCAGCATTGGCAGCCTTGCCTGCAGCTTTGTTGGATTTTGCAGATGCTCCTCTGCCTGTTTCAGCCATCTTGCAAAACAAAAGATAGGCATTGAAATTTAAACTTAGAAAATAAATGACCTTGGGATAGCCAAAATGTGGAGCAAACATCGAAAATAAGGAGCCCCAACATTAAAAAAATTTCGAATTTCAAACCTCAACACTTTTCCAGTAGTACGAATATTACTTCTAGCACTTAAAAATTTCACCCTCAGCACTTAGCTTGCTGATTTAACTTGCTCACTTCAGCAGTTTCACCTCAACGTTTTTCTTCTCACCCTTAGAGTCATAACTTCGCACTTGCAAATGGTGAGAAGAAATGAAATTTTGGTGGCTTAAATAATTGTGTCAAAGAATATTGCTAATTCGTGAGGGAGTTCATTTTAGCAAACTCATTAAATCTCCATGCCCACTACTCTGTAATTTCCAATTTTAGAGAGGTATTGGGCGAGTTGCCACCAAAGTGGGTCCTGTTCGTCATAAACCTTGCCATTGTCGAAGATTCTTTCCCTCGTAAAAGTTCAAATTTCCTCTTTGACTTCTTGTAACATTTTGTTATTTCAAAGATTCATGGGGAAATCACTTAACTCATTTAATATTCCTTCCTTTGGTATTTAAAAAAAAATTCCACACCTTAGCCAAGTTTTAAAATTTTACCCCTTACATGTCAAACTTGGACGCATTCTTACCTTGTACCTTGCGTTCATCAACTTATAACTTGGGTGCATTTCTTACCTTGTACTTGGCGTATATTGACTTGTAACATGGGCGCATTCTTACCTTTGGTGTTAGGCGTATATTGACTTGTAACTTAGGCGCATTTTCATCATGCCTTTGGCGCACTTCCATCTGAATGCCTTGACTCCTACATATTGGGCGCATTCCTAACATGCCTTGGGTGCATTCTCTATCATACCTTAGGCGCCTTTTACCTCTTGTGCTATGGGCGCATTTGACCTCTTGTGCTAGGCGCATGTTAACTCTTACCTTAGGCGCATTCCCATCATGCCTTGGGCGCACTTCCATCTGAGTGCCTTGACTCCTTCATATTGGGTGCATTCCTAACATGCCTTGGGCTCATTCTCTATCATGCCTTAGTCGCCTTTTACCTCTTGTGCTATGGGCGCATTCCCATCATGCCTTGGGCGCATTTGACCTCTTGTGCTAGGCGCATGTTAACTCTTACCTTAGGCACATTTCCATCATGCCTTGGGCGCACTTCCATCTGAATGCCTGGACTCCTTCATATTGGGCGCATTCCTAACATGCCTTGGGCTTATTCTCTATCATGCCTTAGGTGCCTTTTACCTATTGTGCTATGGGTGCATTCCCATCATGCCTTGGGTGCATTTGACCTCTTGTGCTAGGCGCATGTTAACTCTTAGGCGCATTTGAGGGGTCTAGCTGAATCTCAATGCCTTAGAAATATCTCGTCTATCTTATTCTTCCATGGGCGCATTCTTACCTTGTGCTTTGCGTTCCCCTACCCCTTTGCCTTGGGGCGCATTTGGCCTCCTTGCCATGGGCGCATATCAACTTATGCCTTGGGCGCATTTCCATCATGCCTTAGGCACATATGAGGGGTCTTGCTTCATGTTTCTCAATGCCCTAGAAATTTTCAACCCCCTTGTCTCCCTCCTAGGCGCATATACATGAGAACTTCTAACACTTAGAACATTTTTATGCCCCTATCATAAGTGCATTTTTAATGCATAAGGGTGGATTTTGAACACTTAGTCAATTTTGCTCGGCCTGCCCTCGTATTTCCACTTTTAGTAAGTTTGAAGTCCTTGTGATTTTCAAACATCTACAACTCCTCAAGACTTGACATTTGCTCAACATGGTCCTCATGGCCTGAATAACTCGTTCACACTTGCCTTTTGTGCTCACCTGCTATTTTTAGACTTGTTTTGGAGATGGCTTACTAAAAATAGTAAGTGTGCGGAATGTATTCAAATTTCACTGATAGATTCCTTGGAAGATTCTGATCACAGTGGGATACACTTGTTTTCAGTTTTTGTTGAGTTTTACCCTTCATTTTAGGCATAAAAGTAGGAAACCCTAATTTCATCGCATGTGCTTCTGTTGGCCTCCGCTTGACGCCGTTTCTGTTACATATTGCTTTGCTCTGGAAACTGAGGATCTAGAACTGTTCGACCTGCTAAAAGTGGACTTGCTAAAAATAGACCTGCTAAAAATAGTAAGTTCTCAGAATTTGTTCAAATTTTGCATGCAAGTAGCTAACAAAGGGGTCCAAACATGATGTAGCAGTCGGATTTTCAAAAGCCTTGAGAAAAAGGTCCCAAATGGAGTACTTACTAAAAATAGTAAGTTGTCAGAATTCAGTGAAATTTTAATGGGAACCTGCCTGAAACCTCCTAATTGCAGTGCCAAGCTTAGATTTCAATCTGCTTACCCAATTTGACCCCAAACTAAGCTTGAAGAATGAAAACCCTAATCTGACAAAATGCACCCTAGACTTAGCCAAAATTCCAAATTGGGCCAAAAGACAGATACATCCCGGAAAAGACATAAGGAACAAGGAGAGACTTCCGCAAAACTACCCAAAACCAAAGCCAAAAGACCTGAAAGGGGCAAAAATTAGGGGGGGTCCTCATTTCGAATGGGGTGATGTGTGAAGGTCACAACACTACGGCTAACCTTGGCCATCCATCACCTGCCGTCGAACTTGGCAATACCTCTCCTGTTGGCAATACATCTCCTACCGATAATGGCTATACTATAACTACCGAACATGGCAGTGTCTCTACTGAAATCACCAAACCTGGCGATGGCTCTTTTGAAGCTGTCGAACTTGGTAGTGTGGCTGCCAATCCTGGCGGTGCAGTATCTTGTGCCAACGACGCCCAACCTGGCAATGCGCCTGGCATAGAGGTTGCCACTCTCAATGTTTGCCCAACGCCAATGGGTGATGTTGGGAGTGTAAACGTTACTGCCGGCGGTGGGCTCCCAATGCAAATTGGCGGTGCTAGCAGGTTGAATGTTGCAGGCTGGGGGGTGGTATTATAGTCGCTTCCTCTACCTCCATCCTTGTTGTGACATTCACAGCCACATACACTTCTTTGTCCGTCGGCGAATTGGTGGCCCACATTGAAGATGATAGATCTATCGGTTCCTCTCCCTTGTCTTCGCCACTTTCTGTTGATGCTTCTTCGACCGATGCTTCCTTTTCCATCGATACCTCCCTGCACTTCCTTTTCGTCCCCACCTGCAAGGAATTTTCGCCAACTAGTTTCAATTCTAACTCTGTCAAGTAGAAAGTTCTCGACAACCCTAGATCCAAGTGAGTGGCTGCAGCCAGCCCCATCTGCCTTTTGGAACTTGCATATGGATGGCAAGGGAATAAGGCGATTGCGTGCTGCGTCATACAAAACGCTTTGTGCCTTTGCGACAAGAATTCCCTCATTCGCTCTGAAAGTAGCAGCTCCCAATTATACACTTTGCCCACGCTTAGGCCAACCATGTAGTCTACCATCCAAATGGCAATGTTGGACACCCGACTTGCCCCTGTCAATCTAGATTTCATCAAATCTAGCAAGCACTTCCATTATGCGGTGGCCAGGTAGTGCTTACACAACCCTCTATTGCTCGTATTCCATATGCTGTCCTTTTCTTCAGTTGTCATATCACTTCGACAAACTTGTTTGTTAAGGATTTCCTTGTGCTACCGAGTCATTTTGCCTAGCTTGTTTACCCTTGCCCTTGTTGCTGGGATGCCAAACACTCGTTCAAAATCTTGCGGCCAAAATGAGATTGTGATTGCGCAACCCTTGTAATCCAAAATAGACCCCTGTGTATGTCGGCAATAATTTTCAACCATGGCCTTCAACCAAGGCTCAAACTCTTGGGCATTGACAAATGGTAAGAGCACTGCCTTGTCCATGCAAGCATGCCTCAGTGCATTTTTTAGAGTATGATCATTCGCCATGCTTCTCCACCATTGTTTACATTCGTTACAAGAGAGTCTAACTGACAACGAATGTAAACAATGGTGGAGAAGCACGGCGAATGATTATACTCTAAAAATTGCACTGAGGCATGCTTGCGTGGACAAGGCAGTGCTCTTACCATTTGTCTTCTTTGTTGCTGATGCCACCTTTGGCTTGGACTGTATTACTTTTTTGCCTTTGTCCATTTCGATGTCTTTTCGGCGATGCGCTTCAACTGTGTCT
The DNA here is from genome assembly GCA_007115665.2 of Sequoiadendron giganteum. Lineage (NCBI taxonomy): Eukaryota > Viridiplantae > Streptophyta > Pinopsida > Cupressales > Cupressaceae > Sequoiadendron > Sequoiadendron giganteum. The sequence continues at coordinate 124,748,981 of CM021103.1, read as the reverse complement.
CTTCGGCGATTAATTCTTGGCGCCACAAAACGGTCGCTGTAACTGTCGTATTTTTTAACTTGTATTGCTTTGTACAACTCTTCTTGCTTGTACGAATTCGATGGTACTGTACCATGCTTCCCTCCGACAATTCACTATCTCTTGGTTCGTACGACCAATCTTTGCACTACGAGACCCTTAGCCGTTCATACATGAATCTTTCCTCCATTGTTTTGTACGTTGTACAGACTTCTTGTCTTGCCTTTTTCTTTTAGTGGCGTATGATCTCCTTGCTTAGTGCTTTGGCATTTCTCTATTTGTGCTTTTGAAGGCTTCCCTGAGATGGTCGTACGATCCCTAGCTTTGTTGCTGGCGTACGATGCACTGGTCCCTATCGATGCTTCTCTAATGTGCGACCTTTGCTTGTGCTTTGCCCAAGTTTCTGCCAAACTTTGCCAAGCACTACTTCCAAGCCGCTGTACGATGCAGAAGGTTTTGCCTTCTGCCAATGTTTTGCCTTTATTTGGTGGTCGCATGGTGCTTTTATTCTTGCCCGATTCTCCTCCACTCATTCGTACGCCGTACGGTCTATGCCTATGGCGATTTACTTCTTCTTTGTGCAATGGTCTTGCCAGATGCTTGGTCTCTTTTGCTCGGCTTTCCTCATTTGGTCCTTCTTTATGCCGTACAACTCTTTTTGCCAATATATAGTCTTGGCGATTTTCGATCTTTGCCAATGCCTTGCTCTCTCCCAATGGCTGTACGGTTTTTAATTTAATTATACATCCTCCTTTAATTTTTTGCCAAGATTTACTTCTCTTGGCCGCTTCTTTGGGTGGTCATACGATTTGCTTGATGGCGAAGGCTTGGCTAGCTTTTACTTTAATTTTTCTCCCCTTAGTCAACTTTAATTTTTCCATTTTTTCACTTCTCCCTTCAATATTTTCCATTTCATTTTTTAATTTCGCCTTTTTAACTCTTTTATTTTTCTCCGTTTGCATTCTTTCTCTTTCCTCATTTCTTAAATTTTTTAATTTCCCCTCCACATTTTCTCTATTTTTCTTTTCTCTCCTCTTCACTTTTTGCTTTTTCTTGCTTTCTTCATTTCCTCTCTCCTCTCTCTCCAATTTTCTTTTTATTCCTCTTACTTCGCCACCTTCCCTAACCTTTAACTTTGACGCATAATGCCATTTACATGTGTCTGGGGTCTCCTATAGCATTCTTCTTCGCAACATGTCCCCATGTATTGTACATCAAACCACTTATCAAGCAAAGGTGCAGGATCAATACCTTTAAAGTTGCCATCGACATACCTCCCTCCGTATTGCTAGTACCATTTTACGTCCTCTCCTTCCACCGTCGGTGGCCTGATTGGGTTTGGTATCTCTCTAGAGTCCATCTGTCGTCGCAATCTTCCTCACCCTCGACACATTCCTTCTGTTCGTTCTCATGTGCTTCAACAAGTCTTTTGGGTATCCATCCACGTGAGATACGAACATGTCCTCAATCATTATGATTGTCTTCAAACAAGGGGCCATCTTCTCAGCATAAGCCTCCCATTGTTCGTCGTCCCACTCTTCATCTTCTTCGTTGTCCTTAGGCTGGCGCTCGCTTGTTCTTTGGCCGCCTGTTCTTCCTTTTCCTTTTGAGCCTCCTAGTCCAATTCTTTGGCCAGGTATCCCTTCTTTATGCCTTGATAAGGGGCCACAAATTTCTAGTATCCACCCACTTGTCTCAAGAGAGTAGGTGTCACAAACACCACATTTGTCAAGTGCTTGTGCACCCAAGGGACTGCAATCCCTTCTACTTTCTTCTTTGCCAATCTTTCTTCGATAATCTGGTCTCTACTTGATTTCGCCTAGACTCTTGCTGCGTTCCTAGGGCCTCCCAAACCCCAATCTTGTTCTTCTATGGCATTTTCATTCTGCACCGGCAAGTCTTCCCTGGTTGCATATCCCAACATGTTTATTTGCACAGGTTGCCTCCTTTCTTTATAAATTTTCAATTTTGATCCGTTCATTGGATCCTTCAACACTGTGTCGTCTCCTATTTTGAGGATCCAAAATTGTCCCAACCATCTGATTTTAAACTTACCTAACTTTAGTTCATTACGACCGTTGTATTTCACCACTAACTGTCCCACCTGGAAGTTTGCTTGCCGAAGACGTTTGTTGTGCCAAAAATTTCGCCGGTTCTGATGTACCTCCGTTGCCCATTGAGCGAGTACTTGCCGTCCATCCAATTTTTTAGCTGGAACAACCTTTTCTTTCATACTTTTTGTATCGCCCAATCTGTTTTCTATTGCGATTCTTAGGCTCGACACTAAGTACTCTACCGGCACGACAACTTGCTCTTCGTACATTATTTGGAAAGGTGTGTGGCCGGTCATTACCTTGTATGTTGTACAGTACACCCAAAGCATGGTTGGCAGTCGTTCCTCCCAATCGACCTCCTCAATGCCACAGGACTTGTGAATGATTGATACCAGTATTTTGTTCGTTCACTCTATCTGCTCGTTTGCTCTTGGGTAGTACGGGCTGGAAAGGTTGTGTAGGATCTTGAACTCCGATGTCATCAGCCGTGTGAGGTGATTGACGAAGTGACCTCCCCGATCACTCGTAATCTGGATGGGTATCCCGTACCGTGTGACAATTTGCTAGTACATGAATCTGGCCGCATTGACTATAGTGTTGTCCGACAGTGCTCGAGCCTCCGCTCACTTGGTTAAGTACTCCGTGGCTACAACAATATACCAACATCGGTGCAATTGGCTGACCTTCAATGGCCCGATAGTCGAGCCCCCATTGTTTAAAAAGCTCTTGAGGTTGCGACGGGAAGAGCAACATGAAATCTCTCTTTATTGGTTTGCCAACCCTCTGGTAGATGTCACATCCTATCGCCCACTCCCGTGTGTCTGTGTGTACTGTTAGCCACCAAAGGCCTGCCAATAGAACTTTTCTGGCTGTGGCATCCAGACCCATGTGTCCTCTTGCCAATCCTTCATGTGCTTCCTTCAGTACTCCTGGGATTTCTTCCTTTATGACACATTGTCAGAGCACTTGATTCGGTCCCATTTTATAAAGCAACCCGTTGATGAGTTGAAATGTTTTACTCTTCAGCACTAGTTTACGCCATTCTGCAGGTGGCATGTTATTCAGGAATGATGAGGTGGATAAGTATTTTCCTGTAGCTCCAACATAGTTAAAATTATTGATTTGTAATGACAGATATATGTATATATGTGTAGTTGGGCGAATGTGTATTTTTCTTATTGCTGAAACTAAATGAACAAAAATATATTTTTATAAAACTTAGGTTTTAGAGGAGTATCTTATAAAACTCTTATTTAGGAATCATTATGGAAATTTAGATTTAGGAATTATTTTGATTTGGTTAAAAGAGATAAAATGAGATAATTAATATTGTGTAAATTGAGTTATGAAAATATACCCAAAATATATATTTATTTTCATAGTTTAATTTAAAATATTTAATTTCCGTAATATATTTGAGAGTTAGAACGAATTGTATAAATTGTAGTTTTTAACTGATTTTGAAATAATGGAATTATTATTTGATATGCAAAATGTTTATTCATGTTAAGTTTTGTATTGATTGGAAACATTAGTATGCTTTACAAGTTCTATAGTTAGATAAATACATTGTGTGTTTGATTATTTTAAATGGCATACCTTGCATGTACATAGTTAAGTAGTAGTTGTATTGTGTTAGTGTTTTAGTAGGGTATGAATCATTTGTTGAACTTTGTCACTATTTTAATTGGAAAAATGTATCATTTGAATGTGCTTTGTTTATAAATGAGAATGTTTGTTGATGATCTATTTGTTTAAGGAAAAGTTATATGTTGTTACATTTGGAATTTTGGTTTGGTGAATTTTGTGATGACTTTGAGATTTCGGGGAAACATGTGTCATCTCTGTCCTTGGGGAGATATTTACTTCCTTCCAGAGGCTAGTGGAAATTGTGTGTTTGCGCATTTTTGTATTTCTCTATTTATTTTGAGAATGTGTGCATGGGTGGTACCTCCTTGATTCATGGTTATTGACAAGTTATGTATTCGCGAGATGGTCATGCCTCGTGTGTTTTGTTTAAAGATTGTCCTTTATGTTTTTGAGTGATGAGGTACACCCCTTTGCTTGATTTTGGTTTTGGGGTAACCGTAGGGAGAGTGGAACTTCATGGGGGGGTGGACGCACAAAGAGGCTGTCAGGATAACCCATGGAAGAGTTCCCTTAATAAGTGATAACCTAATTAAAGAACTAGTGGGTTGGGTTAGTTAAACTCATAACAAGACTAAACATGTGCCTCACCCATGCCGTTAGTGCTTTCAAAGGCTAAGGATGGGATGGGAAGACCTGGTTGGTAAGGTCATTGCCTTGTCTCCACGAAAGGTAAGTGGCTCCACATGAGTCACCCTAGGGGGCAGCGCCTTGAAATAGGCTGTCAAGTTAACCATAGATGGAGGTGGCTTCTAGTGTTAGGTAGTCTAGTGAATCCATGTAAGGCCATGCGATGACACTCTCCCACTGTACCCATTTGTCTTCCCTTGATTGCGTTGCCTCTGGGAGTTATTGTTGTTGTCTTTGTTTTATGTGGTTTTGTGTTGGGTGGTGTTAGCTTTTCTTGTTGTTTTGACCTTATTGGATGTGGGTCCTTTCTTGTTGACTCCTTGCACGAGGGGTGGGCCTTCGGGTCCACAAGGTTGGGTGGAATGTGCTACGCACCCATTGGGTTCCCAAGTGGTGATCGTGATGCGGAGGCAAATGCTGTAATCTCAGAGCTTCACACGGAGGAAGATTGTACCACATTATGTGTAATGTCCCCGATTTAGCCCTATGCTCTACAATTGGATTTAGCCTATTTCCAAAAATTCGTAGGCTAAACAGAATGGGAACACTTACTATTTATAGTAAGTCATGATACTGCTTAGTTGGCATACAGATGTGGTTTTGGCAAACTTACTATTTATAGCAATATGCTATTTTTGGTAAGTATATTTATAGTAGTATCACTCTAGCAACAACTCAATCTTTTGTAGTTCAGTGTGGCCGATCAGTTTGGCTTTCTGTTGAGTTGAAGTGAACTTACTATTTTTGGCAGTGGCTATTTTTAGTAAGTCTAATCTTGGCAGTATCATCATCTCCAGTTCAGCTCAGGTCATCATGCTATTTGTGGTAATCCATCAGTTTCAGTATTGGCTTTGGTTTTGGTTATTTCCTTAGACTAAGTATTATACTTAGTTAATTTCATATTTTTAAGTTGTACCCCCATGCCTAGGAGTGATAACTTCATGTTGTTTTAAAGAGGGGACATTAAGGGGTCATGTTGAGCATTTAATGATTTATTAAAATGCTTTATTGTTGCAAATAAAAATGGACGCTTAAAGGGAAGGGAAATAATGTTTTATTATTTCACAATAAAGTGAATGGTTGAAGGTGGCATCCCTTGGGAAGTTGAAGTGATTCAACTTTTTGGAATTCAAAGTGTTTCATTTGCCCATTTAAACTTATATATTGCTGCATTGTGGAGAGCTGATTATGTTATGTTTTGGAAAAAAAAGTTATGGTGTTGGTTTGAAATCTAGAATCCGGCTAAGGGAAAGCTTAGCAATTCTATTCCACTCTTCGGGTCTGAAACTATGGTTCCCTAGGTGATGGATTGAGAGTGTGCTTCATTCAGAAGTGCACATTGAGCCTCAATGTGAAGATTCAGATGTTATTTCCAGATTTTATTGTTGCTGATTCAGTCATGGCTGTAGGTGAAAATCATTAACAACTTTAAGGGTAATGCTAATTTGATTATGGGTATTTGTTCATCATGATTCTATGCTTGAGGCGACCCCACCTTGAAGTTTGCAGATTTTAGTTTGATGTTTCTGATTTTTAAGTAGAAAATCACCCCTCAAGAAGGCCGTACCATGTTGGGACTACCTTGGGATTCGTGCCTAATCATTCTCTAAGCTTTAGTGCAGTTTGTGGGTTGGAGATTGGGCGCCTACCTCTTAGAATACTTCTGCAGTTTATTTTACATCATTCAGAGGTATATTTGAAGAGTTATGAGCATTTCATTTGATTTACATGTTTGTTGATTGACATTTTCAGTCTGCTGTTTATGCATATCAGATTGTTAAACATTCAGATTTTGGCTTATATCTTGGTGATTGAGAAGATTATATATTGTAATAAACATTCTTCAGAAGTTTGCATTGATTATATTATCGTAACACATGGAAAATGCAGATTTATTTCATTGTAAGGCTGAGATTTAGTAGTACTAATCCGGTCATTGTTCTTACTGCATTTACTTGTGATTTCCTAATGCAAATATTTTAATCCCTGGCTGGTTTACCGCCAGTGTGGAGAACAAACATTTATATCTCTCTTTCTCACCCACTGTCAAGTGGAAAATTCCCACTGTTGAGTGGATGCCCGCCGCAGCGGATGAATTAGTTTTGAATTGTAATCTTTTTCCCCCCACTGTTTGGTGGTAGTGTGGAAAGTTTCTCATGGCTAGTTATCCGCCTATTTCATTTCAATTTCAGTATTAGTACTCCACCATATGTTAGCACCTCCCCTGTCAAAGGATCTTGAGTGCACATTCTTGGTGTCGAGTTTATTTTCTCTCTTTCAGTGTAATCATTGTAATATTTGATTCAGTAGATCCTAGGGATCCTCTGGCCATATGCCCGCCCCTCCTCCTTAAGTGGTTTTAGGGCGCATTCTTGGTTAGAGTTCTTTCATGCAACGTTTTGGGTTATGCTAACCTTAACAGGTGCTTGGTTACATTGTAAATGTTCATTTAAAAATCAAAAAGATTGAGAGAGTATATTTCATTATGTATTTTATTCTTCTTTGTTGTATCATTCCAGATTATGATGTACATTTCCTAGTTTATGAGGGAAGCATCTTTGTAATGTATTACTGGTTTCTTAATGTGTAATATCTGTGGAAATATGCTCCACAAATGTAATATTGAACGTGGAAGTTATATTGCAATAATATGATATTCATGTATTTCTTCATCTATTATATTTATGCTTAGATGTATGTTATATTTATGTCGTTTCATATTCACATTTCTATTGTTTATTTAATTTGGTTTTGTATAACGATGTTGTTGGTTGGGTTTGTTTCGAGTAGCGCAACCATGTAACCCCATGGGACTAGGTTGATGTCATATGGATTATCTAAATTCGGATTAATTATTTAATTATGGTTAATGTAATTGTTGTTTTAAAAAAATAAAATTGTTCCATTTATTGTTAGTTGTGTCCTATGGGGTTTGCGTGTCGGGGTGTTACAAATGGTCCACTTATCACTCATTGCATCTAGGTGATGCTCATAGAGGTGAAGCATTGGGTATTCCCGAGAGGTCACCCACCCCAATACTCCTCCAACTCAAGCGCGCTTAACCATGGAGTATTCTCCAAGGTTAAGCCCACTTAGCTTGCGACCCCATTTGAAAAACCTTCAGCAGGTGTTGTGCCTTATGAACCATTCATTATAGAGCCCCTTTGGCTCATCAATTGATAAGTAGGAGGTATTTTCTACAGTGTGTCAAATTATGATATCGCTATCAAGATTCAATCGTGTAGTTTTTCGAGTCAAACTCATTGACCCACGTTTCATGAGTAGTGGTTCACAAGAATCCATCTCTCATGATAATGGATGCTCCACTTAGCACTCATTGCATCTAGGTGATGCTTGTAGACGTGAAACATTGAGCTTTCTCGGGAGGTCACCCATCCCAGTACTACTCCAACTCAAGCACGCTTAACCGTGAAGTTTTCCCCAAGGTTAAGTCCACTTAGCCCTCAACCCCATTTGCAAAACCTTCAACAAGTGTTGTGCTGTATGAACCATTCAGTATAGAGCCCCTTTAGCTCATCAATTGTTAAGTAGGAGGTATTTTCCACAACGTGTCAAATTATGATATCGTGATTAGGATTCCATTGTGTAGTTTTTCGAGTCAAACTCATTAACCCATGTTTCATGAGTAGTGGTTCACAAGAACCCATCTCTCATGATAATGAATGGTTCACTTAGCACTCATTGCATCTAGGTTATGCTCACAAAGGTGAAGCATGTAGTTGGTGTACAATGTCTATTATTATGCTTCTGTAATATTAGTTATCCGACTATGTATTGATTGTTTGTATTAATTAGCTGTCGGTTGTGGGTAGTTACAACTTACAAGCATCGGTTGTTTAATGGTTGTGTTCCCTTAGCAACTGTCAAGTCCTTTAAATACATTGTGAATCATCAAGGAGAGTAGTATGATCTAGTTGAATCAGCTCTGATCCTTGGCTGACCATCTCCGGTCTTCTTCTGTAATAATTTCATGAGTGAATAAAGATATATTTTACGCATGCATTGTCATCTTTGTTATTAATTCATGTATTTAATTTATCAGATAGAGCAGCAAACAAAGCATTCTTTTCCTTAGCTGCCTGCAGCTGCACCCATTCTACTGACTCCTAAGATGTATGCTAGAATCACCAAGGAACACTTCCTGCAAGTTGGGCACATTTCAGATGAGTTTGGTTTGAGATATTTTTCCCACTCTAAGAAATGCCCCTACTAATAGGGCTTCATAAACCTACAAACCAATTAAAATATACTTGGTTATGTTTTGGACTTCTTTTACCACAATGTTCTCTTTTCATGTAAGATTTACAGGTGTTTATGATATATCAAAAAGTATAATGTTGAGGTACATTGACAGAAAATATCAACTATATAAATTCACTTTAAAATAACTTTCACTCTTTTTATAATAATAATATAAACGGTGGAGATGGATCTCTTCATAATATAATAATGGAGATCAAAAACACAGGGTGAGAACAATATCAATGCTTGTTTTGCAAGCAAGGAGAAATTGAGGATGAGTAGCATGTGATTGTGCTTTGACCTATGTACGAACAAAGAAGCATTCAATAAGGCAAAAGAAGATTCCAATAACTTAAATTGCTTGTTTAGTTTTCCAACCAATCAAGTATGGAGATATGCTAAGGATGTTTCAAATTAACAAAAATATAGCTTTGATAGAATATATATGGCTTGGCCTTGAGGTAAATGGCAGCTAAGCTACAAAGGTATTTGTTTAAATTATATCATAACTTTCTGATCCTGTAGGGTCTTTAAGGACACAAGTACACATATTCAACTCTATTTTATTTTATAATCAATATATTTGAATGAGCTTTCAAAACAAAAATAACTTAAAAGGAGGTTCTTTTCCTTAAAATGCTATTTTGTGGATATAATATGACTGCATGTAGCATACTCTATTTATTACGAATCCTAAATTTGGGACTTTTCTGAACCTGTAGCCAACTAACACGTGTATTCAACCCTATAGATCATGTAGCTTGGATCCTTAAATGTAAATTTTTTTGTTATGGTAATGATAAATTTATTTTTTCTGTAATTGAAATGAATCTATTTAATTTTTGTTAAGTTCCTCTACTCTCTTTTCATGGTGTCATTAATTGGTCAAAGACAACTGTATGAATTGTATTTACATTGCCTCTTATTTAATTAAAAGTTGAAATTGTAAATGAATGTAAAACTAAACCAGATTAAGCTGATGGTACTAACTTATTAATATACATTAGCAGGCACTATAAATAAGACTGCATTGAATTTGATCTAGCAAAAGATTTGATTTATGGTTTTCTTTATTCAGGTTCTTGCAGCTGATTCTTATTTAATTAAAAGTTGAAATCATAAATGAATGTAAACTAAATCAGATTAAGCTGATGGTATGAAATTATTATTAATATGCACTGACAGGCAGTTTAAATAAGCCTCTGCATTGAAATTGATCTAACCAAGATTTTTTTGGGGTTCCATTATGGTTTTCTTTATTTAGGTTCTGTGCAGTGAAGACATCACGCACCCCACCACCACCTGATCCCGATGAACCTACCAATGTTGCAGAGGCAATTGTCTCATGGGGACTTGATTATGTGGTTCTAACTAGTGTTGATAGAGATGACTTGCCTGATCAAGGGAGTGGTCATTTTGCAGAGACAGTTAGTAAATTGAAGGAGTTGAAACCTCAAATGCTTGTTGAGGCTCTTGGTAACTTAGTTCCCTCATGGTTGTATGTCTTTATGTTTGGTTTCATTACTAGTGCTGATTGTATGCTTATCCTACTAAGCTAGGCCCCAAGCTGAAGTTCAAGTAGTCATATTTAGTTAAAAGTGCTTGGAAAACACTCATACAGGCCCCACAAATCATAGTTAGAGTAACTTATCAAATTTATATCTTGTGTATGTGGTTATCTCATGTACTTGTGATGCTCTAAATGAAACTTAATCTGAATCTTTTCCAATCATTTGCTGATTTCTGTGTACCATTTGGTTCAGTACCCGACTTTCAAGGGAATTCAGAGTGTGTGCAGAAGGTTGCAATATCTGGGCTGGATGTTTTTGCTCATAATATTGAGACAGTTGAAGAGCTTCAGACTGTTGTCCGAGATCGGCGTGCTAATTTTAAGCAATCGCTTGAAGTGTTGAAAATGGCAAAGAGTTTTGCCCCTCCTGGTACTCTAACCAAAACATCGATAATGTTAGGGTGTGGGGAAACTCCAGTCCAAGTAATTAAAATGATGGAAAATGTTCGGGAAGCAGGTGTTGATGTGATGACCTTTGGTCAATACATGAGGCCAACAAAGCGACACATGCCTGTCTCAGAGTATGTAACACCAGAAGCTTTTGACGATTATCAAAAGCTTGGAATGGAAATGGTATGCCACACACATTCATATTAATTCTTTTACTAGTATTTTATGCCTATCTATTGGAAATTTTCTGATTAGCATCCTGGGTCATCATACGTGCAAACAGATTATGCTTTATTTAATATTGATCTCTAGAGAGTAGCTATTGAGTATTGTTGGGGAGAAACTCACTTCAGATTTTCTTCAAAGAGCTTAATAGTTGCAAATGCTGAACAACATGAATAGATGGTTGGTCTCTCCCAAAATAATCTAGGGAAGATAATTCCTGAGCTTGTATCCCAATGTACAAGGAGTCAACATATTTATGAAATCAAGGCAGCTTAACCAAATCCTCCTGCAGAAGCTTCAGTTTTGCTGATATTAGGGGGTAAGCGTCCTGAAAAGTTGCCTTACATCTTGTCTACCCCAAAAAGCTACTGGTGGTCAGCTGTGATGCTGTGCAGCTGTCCCTAATCATATAAGTGTACTAGAAGACACCCACACCAAGAGTGAGAGTCATTAAACTAATATTTGAATTCTGCTTGAAATTACTTCTAAAGGATCCTGTCAGCAGAACATTTTCAAGTGACCTAATCAATTTACTCCTCTCTCTCACAAAGAATGCTAAGCGAATCCAATATACTAACTCTGCTCTTTTCAATTTCTTTTTTATTTAATTTTCAAAATGGATGCCTCATATCAATGCAAAATGTAGTATGGAAATACACTAAGTAGTGAAGCTTGTAGTTAATTTGCTACGTACTCTTCTAGCCCATCCCACCACGAATGAAAGTTATCCAAGCATTTATAGTTGTTAACTATGAATATGTATATAAAGTTTCAACCATAGTTTGCAGGATCACCAAACTCGCGTGTCTCTTGGGCAGCTGAGGTGAGTCGACCAGACTCGTGAGCCAAGTCTCGAAGAGTCTTGTCGAGTACTTGGCTGAGTCTTGGTTGAAAACTCACCGAGTCTTTGAGCCCTGAGCTCGGACTCTTGGTCTGCAGGGAAAACGCCCAGGCAGCATTTTAAGTAAACAAAAACATCAATTTTTTTTTTCATTTTTAGCTCTTATTTTCCCATTTCACTGAGCCAAACATCGACCTAGCAAGAAATGAGTTGAGAAGAGATGTTTTTAAGATCAAAAGTTACATTAGGAGGAGAAAGAGGAAGATGTAGATTGTATTTGGTTGTTTTTTCATTCTGACATATCATTATATGTAAACAATTATAAATTTATAATTCTGTTATACATTTGAAACTATGAAATTTCAAATTTTGAGAGTTTGAGGATTGTATGACTTGTAATGTTTGAATCATTACAAATTGATAATCAACTAGGTTTTTATGTTGTCTAAATACATTAATTTCTTTCTTTTTTGTGAAATTATAAGGTTTATTTTTTTGCTGAGTCCATGCCGAGTTTTTTGCCGAGTTCGTGCCAAGTCTTGAGTTTGAGTCAAAATTTTGGGCTGCCGAGTTGAGTCCGAGTCCTAAAACTATGGTTTAAAACAATAAGATAAAAGTGTATCTTAACTTTAGTCTTGTTGTGTGTCATGATCTGTTATTTTAGTACATATTCATACTCCACAAATCAACATTTTAGGAACTTTTTTAGTACCACATTTAACATCTGGAGTGCTTGGTGCATTGAATGTTGTAGAATTACTTGGCAAAAGACTATGCACAAAACTGATATAGGCTAGGAGGTATGCATTCCTCGAAGCAAGGGTTCTGAAATCATTTCAGCAATACTTCGTTATGATAAGCAATGGATACCAAATGAGGAGACAAAGCCTTGTCTGAAAGATATTTTCTCAATTTTTTTAATATTTTCAATAACAATTACAATGTAACCAAGCACCCGTTAAGGTTAGCCTAAACCAAAACGTTGCATAAAAGAACTCTAACCAAGAATGCGCCCTAAAACCACTTAAGGAGGAGGGGCGGGCATATGGTCAGAGGATCCCTAGGATCTATTGAATCAATAGTTACAAAGATTAACAACTGAAAGAGAGAGTCTAAACGCAACACCAAGAATGTGAACTCAAGATCCTTTAACAGGCGAGGTGCTAACATATGGTGGAGAGCTAATTGTTGAATTGAAAGAAAATAGGCAGATGACTAGTCATGAGAGAAATTACAAATAACAATTCATCCGCTGCGGCAGGCATCCACTCATGAGTGGGAATTCACCACTTTCTAGTGGGTACAATGAGAGAATTAGCAAGTTCTTTTTCCCACATTGGCGGTAAACCATCTAGGGGTTACAATGTGATAATTAAACATAAATAAGCAGCAATTAAATAGACTAAAACAATACTACTATTATCAACTTTTACAAATAGAAAGAGCTGCAAATTACAAGAGTTTGACAATGATTTCAAGCACCAAGATATAGGATGATTCCATGTTAGTTATCAACAAGAATTGATGAAGCAAGATTGGAAAAACAAACTGAAATAAGTTTGATTTAGAAATCTGCAATTCTGGAAATGAATTATCAGCAACTGCAAAATCAATCAAATGCTTATAACTTCATCAAATTACCTCCGATTGGACTGAAATCTTTTGTGAATAATCTCTAAGAATATGGCGCCCAAGAACCAATCAAAAACCAACATCAAATCCTTCACATTAATTTGGCATAAATCCCAATGCCACTTAGAAAAGTACGACCCTCCTTGAGGGGCGATTTTGACATTAAAAATCAGAAACTCTAAAATTAAATTTGCAAATGCACAAGTGGGGTCGCCTCTAGCATAGGAATCAATAGAACCAATACCCACAAGCTAAATAAATTCACACCCAAAGCTGTAAATAGAAATGTCCTTCAACCATGAAAGGACCAACAAACACAAATTCTGGAAATAGCATCAATTTCTCCAACAATGAAGCTCAATATGTACTTCTAAATAAAGCACATTCTCAATCCATCATCTAGGGAACCATAGTTTCAGGCCCAAAGAGTGGAATAGAATTGCTAAGCTTTCCCTTAGTCAGATTCTGGATTTCAAACCAGCAACATAACTTTGCTTTCTAAAACATAACATGATCAGCTCTCCAAAATGCAGCAATATATAAGTTTCAATGGGCAAATGAAACACTCTGAATTCCAAGAAGTCGAATCACTTCAACTTCCCAAGGGATGCCACCTTTAACCATTTACTTTATTTTGAAAAATAAAACATTATTCACCTTCCCTTTAGGCGTCAATTTCAATTTGCAACAATAAAGCATTTATTAAATCATTAAATGCTCAATTTGACCCCTTAATGTCCCCTCTTTAAAACCACATGAAGTTATCACTCCTAGGCGTGGGGGTACAACTTAAAAACATGAAATTGACTAATTATAAAACTTAGTCCAAGGAGATAACCAAAACCAATGCCAATACTGAAACTGAAGGATTACCAAAAATAGCATAATGACTTGAGCTGAACTACAAATGATGATACTGCCAAAATTAGACTTACTAAAAATAGCCATTGCCAAAAATAGTAAGTTCACTTCACACTCAACAAAATGCCAAACTGATCGGCCACATTGAACTGCAAAAGATTGAGTTTATGCTAGAGTGATACTGCTATAAATATACTTACCAAAAATAGCATATTGCTATAAATAGTAAGTTTGCCAAAACCACATTTGTACGCAACTGAGCAATATCATGACTTACTATAAATAGTAAGTGTTTCCAAATATCTTTTAAGCACAAACGAGACAACCATTATGAGTTACTATAAATAGTAAGTGCCCAGAAAAGATGTTAGATTCAAATGCATGTCACACCACCCTGGAGATCTCTGAAAACCCAGAAACCTTTCCTGCATGCAAGATATCAGTCAAAATTGCATGCCATTATTTTAACATGCATGTTACCTCATTCTGAAGCTCTTCAAAAACCCAGAAAGCTCCACTAGACATGCGTCAGAAAAACACACATGCAAGCCCTCAAAATTGCATCTGAAACCTCCTATAAAATAGGAAACTCTAATTTCCCATTTTGCTTAGCCTACGAGTTTCAGAAATATGCTAAATCCAATTGTAGAGCGTAGGGCTAAATCGGGGATATTACAATATATAGCACTTCAAGCCCGACCTTTCAAATTCCCCTTTTCCCTCCAAAAAGGGACGCCCAAAAAAGAATATTAAATTATAATTTTAAAATACCTTTTTACTCATCTTCCTAGGCGTCCAAAAAGGCCTTAGCAATATTTAATTTTTAAAATGTTTAATTCTCCAAATGGGGCGTCCAACTTGAGTTCCCTTTTTAAAAACAACTTAAGTCATTCGCCTAGGGAAGGGGTCCAAAAAGAACATTAAAAATATATAATGACTTAAATTATCAACTTGCCAAAACGAGCTCCAAAGTGTCGAAGACCAAACTGCCAATTCTGCTTTGTCAGAAATAGAAACTGCACTAAACTGTTGAATTGCTGCCAAGAATAGCACTACTAGAAATAGAACTTACTAAAAATAGCATATTGCTAAAAATAGTGACTCTAAACACGTTTTAATCACAAACTGGGCAGCTGTCGCAACTTACTAAAAATAGCAAGTCTGGAAAAGTCACCTGATGCATATGCATGTTACACCATTCCGAAGCTCTCTGAAAGACCCAAAAACCTCTCTGCAAAACTCCTACATGCAAACCCCGAAAAGCACAAAAGAAACCTCCTCAAAACAAGAAACCCTAATTTCGATATTCCGACTAGCCTACAGGCCTTCAGGATAGGCCGACGATCATCAAAAGAGACTATTGCCAAGAAGGGGACATTACAAGATCTCCAATAGGCGGTGAGTAAAATTACATTGGAGCGTTGGAGGGCATCGTTGTACTGTGTTGGCGTTTCAAATCGCACCTTTGGAATGCGGTTTGGAAACAAACAACTATGTGCAATAAACTGCTCTTCAAATTCGGAGGGGAAACTCCCTCTTTTGCGGAGTTTGCTAAAAGAAAGTAAACTAGAGCTAATTTGCCTATCTTTTTGATTTAGTTGTGAGAACACAAGGTTATAGAACTCTAAATGTTGCAGTTGAGGTTTTCCCTTTAATGAAACTTATCAACTACAACTTACGCTAAAAACGTTTCTAGCCTCTCAACTAAACGCAGAGCAAGAGACTTAGAAATGAACGAGATTGATTTTCTGACACAGATACTTAAATATGCTTTTCTCAACATACATCTACTGAATTTCAATGCAAGCTAAAAAGGAGATCATATAAGCATTACACAATAAATGGAAATTTGAGACTTTATATCGGGGTAGCAAAAGCATGCTCAGGACTTTATTTTCTCAAACTTCGGGCACAAGAGATTACAATTTCGGGACAACACGTTGTTGCAAAATACATGCAACATGCGATCAAACCAGATTAACACTTGACACAAAACATATGCCCTAAACAAGGATTTGCAGCTAAAGAGGCATGCAAACTTGCTCTTAACACAAAGTGAACTGAAATTAATCGATAACAAACTTGAAGGCATAGGCTCAACAATTTGTTATCACAAGCACGGTTCTGAACAACATGGAATAACTAAGAGAAGGCACTAAGAGGCACTTGTGTCTTGTTATCACTAGCATGGTTAAAGAAAAATGAGCAAAGGCTGCTTTTATTTATAACTAAGCAGAAGAGTAGGGAACTCTAAAATCTCCTTGCTTTTACAATTAAGGTTTGCCAACTCACAAACTTTACTTCTAAACCTAAAAGAAGATAGGCATCTAACACCCTATTTATAACTAAGCAGAAGAGTAGGGAACCCTAAAATCTCCTTGCTTTTACAACTAAGGTTTGCCAACTCACAAACTTTATTCCTAAACCTAAAAGAAGATAAGCATCTAACACCCTATCAAAACCTAAAAATGAGGAAAATGCCAACTATTACAACTTGATATCTTTCTTCTTCAAAGAATGGATAAGATTTGAGATGAAAATAGAAAGAAAGCTGAAAGAAAGCTTCTAGAAGATTGTCGCTTTAAATCTCGGCCACATTCACCAAAAAATTGATTTATTTGCAGAATGTTGTTGAAATTAGAATGCTGATTTGCATTGAAAAAGCAATTTCTCCGAAAAAAGCTAGGACCTGGGTTTGGTAGAAAATCACATTCCGGAGAAACCCAGATGCTTAGAAATTGAAAAAGCTGAATCCATCCTGAAAAAGCGGCCAAAAAGCAGTTTCTAGACGAGGGGAAATTTTCTCAATGTTCACGAGGACGAAAAAGCAGAGAGACCCATGTGATCAGAAATGGATAAAGCTGAGTGGCTGTTTTGAAAAAGCAACGCCCTAGAAGTTTGGAGCATGAAAAAGTGTTCTTTTTTATCCACTAATCTCGAAACCACGAAGAACACTAAAAAAGCATGTCGTTTGGGTCTTCAAATCCTCGTTGAGGAAAAAGAGAAAAATCTTCTTGCTCTCGACTCCAACCTGCAAAAATGAATAATGAAAGACAAAGTCTCCATTAAATAAGTTGCGGTTGAGAAAAATCTGCTTTCATTTGCTTTAAATCCTTCAGAGCCTATCTTGGGCAAGTTCGTTGAATGTAGATGTCGTTTGAATGCCGAATGATGAAAACTTTGAAAATTCTCCTAAGGCATTGAGCCTTGGGCGCTATTATCCTCTTGGGGCGCTTTTCCTCTTCATACTTAGCCATTTTCATCACCTTTTTCAATTTTTGCTTGATTTTACCCGTGGTTTGATCTTTGATTTTTGGATGCTCAAAGGATCCTCTGAACTGACGAAGGATCTCATCGTGGAGTTGGAGTAAATCTGACGAAGTTGTCTTGGAAACAACTTTTCATAAAAGCTTCATTTGACCCCTCAAAATGTTGGGTGCCTATCTCTTGCAGGGGCGCCCATGATCACTAGTGTTAGTCATTTTTCTTAAAATCTCAACTTTCTGTGTTTTGTTGATCTTCTGATGAATCTACAACTTCGGGAGTTCAGGAGGTCTGATGAACAAACTAACTACTCTATTGCGTAGCTTGGCAGAATCTGACGAGATGATCCTGGAGACTGTAACTGCTGGAACTGCCATCTGAGGCCACAAAATCCTAGGCGCCTCTCTTCTCCAGGGGCGCCCATGTTCACCAGACTTAACCATTTTTTCACGTTTTTCTGGTTTCAAGCTTATCTCCTCTCTTTCAGATGATCTTGCCAATTCGGATGATCCGGAGCTGCGATAGATTGATGGTTGGGCTCGTCAGATAGCTTGAAGGATTTCAGGGGGGTTCTCTTAGGAGTAATATCATTTGGAACCTGAGTTTAGGACCCCCAAAACTTGGGCGCCTATCTCCTCTAGGGGCGCCCATCTTTACCAAAGTTAGTCAACTTTTGGGAATTTTCATCTTTGCTTTTAACTTTCTTCAATCATCACAATTTCACCCCTCTGATCATTCTTTGATATCTAATGATTAACAAATCTAACGAGCTCACTGTTGAATCCATTGAAAAGCTGGATTGGATCTGGAGAAGAGTTGTTGGGGATTGCAAACCCTAATTCTATCTTTTGAGCACTCAAATCCTTGGGAGCCCCTGACTGCCTGGGGTGCCCAACATCCCCAGACTTAGTCATTTTTATGATATTTTCAACCTTTCCAGTTTGCTACTTTTTCAAGACTTCTTCGTTCAATTTGAAATTCTGGTTGATTGAATGATTAGATGATTATGCTGATGGATTCGTTGCGGAGTTGGGAGGATTCTTTGCAACAATAGTCTAGAGGCAGAAACCCTAACTCCATCATCTGATGTCTTGATAAGGTGGGCGCCTATTTCTTCCAGGGGCGCCCATGGCTGGCAGTGTTAGTTTCTATTTGAAATTTTCAATTTTCTCCTTCGTTTGGCATGTTTACCTTGGCCTTGACTACCGGACATGAAATTTTTTCTAAGGCATGAAGGTTTGGGCGCCTATTCTTGACAGGGGCGCTTGAAGTGTCCAGAGTTGGCCAAAAATTCTTACTTTTCAACTTTGACAACTTTCCTTCTCCATTCCTCGTTCTTCGTGTACGTTCATCATTGACAACTTCTGTTCAGTGTTTGCATATCTGATTTTGACACTTGGTAGCCGATTGGCCTCCATTGATGACCTTGGTGCACCTGAAAAAGCTATTGAAAAAGCGGAATAGACCCACTAGGGTAAAACTGATCTTTTCGTGATTTTGACTGCACCAGCCTGATGAGGAAGTATTTTAAGCCAATCAAAATCAATCTCAACCCTAAAAGCCAAACTTTCTATTTTAAGAAAATTTTGCCAATATTCTTTACAAAAGAAATCCAAAAAATCCCAAAAAAAGTTTCTATTTTTAGAAAACTGCTAAAAATAGAAATTTTCCTAAAATTTAGGATTGAAAAATTGAAATTTGGATATTGTAGATTTGGTCATTATGAGCCGACCCAGATTGTCAGATTTTGAAAATTTCAAGTTTTTGACCCCGATGCAAGACATGCAAAACCCCAATTTTGACCTTTTTGATAGATTTTAACAAGACTTTGACTCATTTCTTCAAAATGCCTACATGTAGCAAAATTATTAATTTGGGGTACAACATACTGCACATGGTTGGGTTCAGAAGTTAGATAACTTCCTCTCCGTGAGGCCAATGCCTATGGAAGAGGCAAGTAGGTTCG
Source organism: Sequoiadendron giganteum (assembly GCA_007115665.2). NCBI lineage: Eukaryota > Viridiplantae > Streptophyta > Pinopsida > Cupressales > Cupressaceae > Sequoiadendron > Sequoiadendron giganteum. The sequence continues at coordinate 124,729,620 of CM021103.1, read as the reverse complement.
CCACACTACATCTAGATGGCATAGCTCATCAGTGGTGATACCACAATTTGGTTACTTTGGGTCACAAGTCAATCATATCTTATGATGAGTTCACTAACAAATTCATCGAACAATTTGACATGAAAGACCCAGAGATTTCCTTTCGAGAACTTGCACTACTTAAGCAAGTTGGGACATTAGTGGCTTATATTTCAAAGTTTCAGTGAATACCAGTGGTGGTCTCTGGAATATCAAAAAGAAGGTTGGTAGTGCTTTTCAGTGAGGGTCTTTTAGAGCCCTTACATGGATGGATCAAAGCCTTTGATCGACCTTTACAGGATGCTATGAAGAAGGCGAGAGATATGGAGCTTGCTGCCCCAAAAAGCAAGTTTCCGCCAAAACCATTTTCTTCCTCAAGGGATAAAGTACCAAACGAATTTTCAGACCAGCAAAGGAAACCCTTTCAAAAACTTAGTGATGAGACCCTTCAAGACTTAAGAAAGAAGAAATTATGTTTCATTTGCAAAGGGCTGTGGGAAAAGGGTCATGTGTGTCCGCTCAAGGGTAAAATGAATCGGTTGGAATACTAGTATGTGAACGAATTAGATTCTGAAAATTCAGAGCGACAACTTGATCGGGAAGGGAATGATGAAGATAGTACGTTGGAAGAGTCGGAAAAAGGAAGGGGAGAAGTTTCACCTACAACTCAACTCTTAAGCATTTAGAGAGAAGGATCCTTCGGGATTAGAGGAGTCTTGGGTGGGCAGCGTGTGATTACTGTGATGTCCCCATCACAAAGGGGCATCTGAGATAAGTATACACTTAATATATTTATATCTTTAGATATACAATAACATGTTAAAAAAATACACATATCAATATATAGATAAAATATAAAATGTATAGAACAATTAAATAATAATATTGTAATTATGATATAATATAAACAATTTAATGATTTAAATATTATAAACATTATTAAAAATATACATATATAATTAATATAAAACATAAACATCAATTAATATTGTAACTATTAAATATAAAATAAATGTGTACCATACCAATATAAAAATATATTAATATGAAATAACAAATATAATAAATATATAGGCAAATTATTGTTATTACATTCTAGTTTTAAATAACTTAATATCAAAAAATAATAATAAGAAATAAATATTATAATCATTGCACATCAAAGATTGTAATATATTAGAATAAAATAATAATAAGATATTAGCAAATTGGTTTTATTATCATACTTTAATGTTAAAATATGTTCAATAAAACATCAAAATAAAATAATAAAATAAGTATATAATCTGAAATATCATAATTGTTAGTAATAATATATTATTTCCAAAATAGATATTATTGTGATAATAAGCCTTTAAAGGCAGCAATTAAATCTAACAAAGGGATATATTTTGTGAAAAGTCACCTTTTTCACCAAACAATACATTCCCCTCATGAGTCACCTACCTTGAATGGTATACATAGAAGGAAAGAAAATAAGGAAGAGGGGAGGAAGAGATGGATAAATACGATCTGCAATTCAAAATAGTAGCAATAATGATTGTTATGCATTGGAATATAGTCATTTAATATATATATTATCTAATAGGCATACAAGTATATATGCATAGATATAGATAAATATAATGAATAATATGCAATGAATAAAGAATATATATATGAATAAGGAAATAATAATTATATAAACATATATATATGAATACTAATGATTATATATAGATCTATATGTATATGTATTATACACTAATGATGCTTGTTGCAATTATTAAACCTTTAAGTAATTGTGATTATTTGATATAAAAATGAATAGATTTATGAATGTTTTTATCTTATGATTGATCAGGAAAAGGAGAAAAAGAATATAGTTTGAACACTAAACCCTCATAAAGGATATCTTCATAAAATAAAAAATGAATAGATTTATGAATGTTTTTATCTTATGATTGATCAGGAAAAGGAGAAAAAGAATATAGTTTGAACACTAAACCATCATAAAGGATATCTTTATAAAATCAGGGCAAGAATTATGGCTACTCCATAAGGGGACATTACAATTACTTTGCCTGATACTAGGGCTACTCACAATTTCATAGATGAGGGCTTGGTAGCAAAATATGGACTCGAGATCGAAGAATTCAAGGTGAGAGTAGCTGATGGGTTTACACTTAGTTGTAATTGAATGATTCCAAATCTCACGTTGCAGTTGAATGATTATGAGTTCTAGGCAGATTTCTATTTGGTTGGCATGGGAGAGTTGGATGTTGTACTCGACATGAAGTGGCTTCATGCTATTGGGGAGTTTACCCTCAACTTGCGGGTCATGGAAATGAAATTTGAAGCCAATGGCAAGAAGCATGTTTTGAGGGGTATGTCAGATGGGAGTCTTAGAGTTATCTCATTGAGGAGAATGGAGAGATTGATCAGGCATGATCAAGTGGACTAGGTTGCAGAGTGCTATACTTTGCCATCATAGGTTGAGCAACAGAAGCATGAGCATCCACCCGACATACAGGCATTGAGAAACAAACACAGTAAGGTGTTTGAGAGTTTACCTCATGGGAGACCACTTGATAGAGGGTCTGAGCACATTATAAAGCTTGAGGACGGTGCTAAGCCGGTCAGTATTACTCGCTATAGGCATCCCAAGAGAATGAAGGATGAGACCGAGAAGACGATAAAGGAACTCTTGGATATGGGTCACATCAGACCAAGTAAAATTCCCTTTGCGTCTTTTGTTGTCCTGGTGAAGAAGAAAGATGACACCTTGAGGATGTGTGTCGACTACAAAGCATTGAAGAAGAAGACCATTAAGAACAGGTACCCAATTCTGCAGATTGATGAGTTGCTTGATGAGTTGCACAAAGCCTGTTTCTTCTCCAAGATAGATCTTCGATCTGACTATCATCATATTCGGGTTAAAGAGGAGGATGTGGAGAATACAACATTTTGTTGCCATTATGGTTATTATGAGTTTCTGGTTATGCCTTTTGGCCTAACCAATGCTCCAACCACCTTTCAGTCCTGTATGAATAGGATCTTCAAGGACCAGTTGAGGAAGACAGTCCTCGTCTTCTTCGATGATATACTAGTCTTCAGTAAGACTTGGGTTGATCATATTGCACATTTGGATTCAGTGTTGGGCACATTGGAGAGTGAATCTCTATTCGCCAAGGAATCAAAATGTGTCTTTGGCATGAGAGAGTTATTGTACTTGGGGCATATCATCAATGCCGAGGGGGTTAAGATGGATCCTGAGAAGGTGAAGTCTATTGTTGATTGGCCTACACCCATGAATCTCACGTAGCTTAAGGGATTCTTTGGGTTATGTGGTTTCTACCGTCGCTTTGTCAAGGGCTTTTCATAGCAGCCAACTCCACTTACAGATTTGACGAAGAAGGGGGCTTTTGGTTGGACTCTAGGAGCACAACAGTGCTTTGAGAAGTTAAAACGGTTGATGAGCTCATGTTCGATACTCATTATTCCAGATTTTACACGACCATTTGAGCTACAGTGTGATGCCTCGGGAGAAGGCATTGATGCAAGATAAGCACCCCATTTCTTTTGAGAGCAGGAAACTTCGGGGTCCTGAGAGGGGTTACAACATTTATGATAAGGAAATGTTAGCCATCATGCATGCCTTGGCTAAATTCAGACAATATTTGGTGGGCAGCAAATTTTTAGTGAAGACAAATCATAACAGTTTGAAAAATTTCCTAAGTCAATGTGACCTCAATAATTAACAACAAAAATGGGTCAGCAAGTTGCAAGCTTATGATTTTGACATAGCATATGTCAAGGGTAAGAAAAATATAGTTGTCGATGCTATTTTGAGGAGAGCTTACTTGTGCTCTCTAGGTGAGGTTACAAAGGATTGGAGAGATTGCAGTTGAGTATGCTAAAGATAAATGGGCTTTCGAGCTCATTGATGGTACAGTTGCAAATGACAAGTACACCCTTGTAAATGACCTCATCATCTACAAAGGGAGGATTTTTTTGGTGTCGGGATCCTCTATGAATAAGAGGGTAATGAGAGCATTGCATGACGCCCCTATGGCAGGTCACCCAAGTTATTTTAAAACCTACAGACAGATTAGGGAGTGGTTCACTTGGAAAGGGCTTAAATCAAAGGTACTCAGGTATGTGAGAGAGTGTCCTACTTGCACTCTTTTCCGACAGGACTATTACAACCCCTACCAATTCCTAATCGGAAGCGGGAATGTATATCCATGGATTTCATCACGGGTTTACCCAAAACCTAGACCAGGGATTGTATTTATGTCGTGGTTGATAGGCTCACGAAGTTTGCACACTTCTCGATTTTAGCTACTTTCATGATAGTGTAGGTTGCTGATTTGTTTTTAAGAGAGATATTCCGATTGCATGGGTTGCCTTGGAATATAGTGAGTGATCGGGATAGCAGATTTATGAGTCATTTTTGGTAGGAGCTATTCAGGCTTAGTGGTGCGAAACTCACTCCGAGCACAAGCTACCACCCACAGACGGATGGATAGACTGAAATAGTGAATAAATGGGTGGAGGGATACTTGAGGAACTACATTGTAGGGCAGTAGAAGGCATGGGTCAGGTGGCTGCATTTATGCGAGTATTGTTAGAATGCTACGCAACACATGTCTATATAGATGTCACCATTCATGGCACTTTCCAGTTATGACGGTCCTAGTTTCTTGGATTTGTTATTTGGAGATAGTAGGGTGTTGGGTGCGAAGGATTTGTTGCAGGATAGCAAGACATCATGAGTTCTCTGAAGGAGAACATATAGAAGGCTCAGAATCAACAAAAGCAGTATGCAGATCAACATAGAGTGGAGCGTTCTTTCGAGTAGGGTGATATGGTCTATCTTATACTGCAGTTGTACAAACAATTCACTTTGAGGAAGAGTGGCTCACAGAAGCTCAAGCCATGGTACAATGGTCCATTCCGAGTGTCCAAGCGTATTGGCGAGGTTTCTTACGAGCTAGAGTTACTAACAAAGAGCAGGGTTCACAACGTGTTTCATGTATCTCACCTCAAGAAGGCGTTGGGACATAATGTGACACCTTCTACAACATGACCACCCTTGGATGAGGAGGGGAAATTGATCCCGATTCTTGAGGCTATCATTGATACCAGAGAGCGCCATTTGAGACGTAGAGCCATTAGGGAATATTTGGTTAAGTGGAAAGACCTACCGGTTGAGGATGCAATATGGGAGAATGTGGAGATATTGCAACATCCTGAGATGAGATTGCTTGAGGACAAGCAATTTTGGGGAGGGTGGATTGTAATGTCCCCTTTCTAGCCAGTGGTTCGAGGAGATAGGGTTAGCCTATTAGTACGGTTCTCGTAGGCTAACAAGATGTTTAGGGGGGCTTTCTGAGGGGATTCAGGACTTGTTATTTGCTACTTACTATTTATAGTAAGTAATATCAGGGTTAGTGACGACACACCTGCAGTTGGTTATGGTGACAGGATACTCTGGGAGATCATTGCTAGAATTTTGCCAGGAGTTATTGAGTTATTAAGTCACGTTACTTTAATGATATTTTATTATTAAAGTGACTTAGTGATTTAATATTATCAAGTAATAAAGTGACTTTATTAAAAGAATGCCTTTAAGTCACTTTATTATTATTTAAGTGAAGGGGATGCTTGAAGACAAAAGATGAAATATTAAAGTAATATGCTAAGGCAAGTTGGTGTGGGATTTCAAGTGAAGAAGATATTAATATTTTATTTGTCAAAAAAGAAAACCCTAATCTTGGGTGTGGCTTTTGGGAAAGCATAAGGAGAGAAAAGATCATAGTTTTTATCTATCCTAGTTTATCATTCAAAAACAGAAAATTGAGCACAAGGTTGCAGGTATGGAGTTTCAAGCTGATCTGAGGACGAAAACCCTCGATTAGGACAAGATCTATAAGCGTGAGAGACCGTCTAAGGGTTCTAGTATGGATGGCTTCACACAAAGACCATCAATCTAAGCATTCACCGATTTATTTAGCATTCACTTTCAGCAATCTCAATTTACAACAGCAGATTTGAATAATACAGAAGTCATACCAGTATTGCATCAGAGGTCGTACCATTCAGGAGACACAGGAAGGGGGTTTGAGCTTGTTATTGACAAAGGTTATTCTCCAAACCTAGGTGCCTGAATCAGCAAAGGGAAACAAGGTTTTCAAGCAGCAAACACAAGCAAATAAATTGGCACGTGTGAGCTAGGAGGCTGTACAAAGCAGGTAGAGAAGCACATGAGAGTCTTAAGGCAAAATCTTCTGGGTTTGAGGCTGCAAATTCCTTGACTTGAGGCGTCTAGCATCGTTCATCCCATCAACATCGTTTGCCAGTAGAAAAACGAGCAATTTGGAGCATGGCGACCTTGCATCTGATTGCCGTGACTACCGTGTAAAAACCTAGTTTCCAAACTATTGCATTTTGGCTTATGGGTATGATCTTATTATGTTTTGAACAAATAAAGATTACTAGGTTCTCATTTATTTTCACAATTTCCCTTTTGTTATTGTTTAATTCAATTTCTTGAAAATTCTGGCATTGCCACCGGCAGCAAAAAACCAAAAATCAGATTTTAACAGAAAACTCAAAAGTCAGTTTTGAAACCCTAAGGGGTCATTATACAGAAGAGCGATTGCAAGAGAGAAGAAAAAAAGCAGAATACAGTTGTATTTCCTTGTTTAACATGAGAGAGTAAAGAGGCTGATTTATAAAACAAATAGAGAACACATCAAGATATGAGTAAATCAGAAAGTAAAGAAGTTGATACATGTTACAAATAGAAAAGATATCTCTTGTACAAGTAAAAGATTAAACCTATGATATTGTTTTTTTAGATTAATTGGTGGGGGTTTCTATTGGGCCATCCACCCTTGAATTGAGAGGGCTTGTTCATGGGTTCTGCATACCATACAAATCATTTTGTGGGGATACCACTTTCTCTAACTCTCTACCAGTGGGGAATACCTCTACAGTTGCAATTTTATACTTCTCTTGCAGCACTCCTATAGCTTGAATGCCGCCTTCTCATATCTCCTCCTGTAGGTCTTCCTCCTTTTTGCTCCCTTGCCCACTAATGTCATGTATATGCCTACTTACAGGTCTTCCTCCTTATCGCTCCACCATCTTGACCTTCAGTGTCACCTGTGGGCCTACTGCATACATTCCCAATTGAAGCAGAACTACTACTGCAACAAGCCATTTTGGTACTATGATGTCTTTGGGGAGATTTGAACCTTGGCTTTCAACATGATAATCAAGTGGTCCTACCAATTGATCACAACCCCATTGACTACACCTATAATATTGTTACTTGTTCAATAGAAAAGCATTTGCAAGAGAAGAAAAGAAGCAGATTACACTTGTACTCCATTGCTTGTTTGTTCTTATAGAAAAGCTATATTGAATAAAGTCTACCTGTTACTGAAAATATTTATCATAATCACTGTCTTCCTGTCCCTTTTGATGGAGGAAAGAGCTGTGCTGGTAGTAGTAAAGATTTTAGATTTGATGTTTCATAGTAACCGCAGGGTATAGGCTATATGCCTAAACATAATCCCCTTCTTTATTTGTTGTCAGTGCTTTGTGTGGGTGATTGTGAATTTGATTCTCATTTATGTTTTCTGTTGACAGATTTTATTTTTATGTCTTTCATATGTTAATTTTAATTTGTTAATGGAGTTATAGTTATTATAAATTCTAGTTATCTCACATATAAAAGACAGCTGAAATGGTTACATTAGTTTTAAATAATTTCTGAGGTATTGATGTGAGGTATGATAGGTTCGTAGGTGTTGGGTGGAAATGCTTTCGTGTGCCAGTCGATACTGACCATAGTTTTGAGATTCACACTCAGCTCAAATTCTACAAGCCGATTTTGGATTCAGACTTAGAGTTGGTCTTGGCCAAAAAAACTGTAAATTTTAGTATATTTCTTAAAAACAGTTATTGTTATTCAAGAATGACGTGGAACAGCTTTAATACAGATTCCCTCAGTTCCCATCACCTTATTTTGTTGTCAGATGTTTTAGGAAAATTCATTGTAACTGCTTTTGATGGATTAATAACTGCTATAGTGAGTTATTTAGGAGTTTTTCTTTTTTAAGAATAATATTTTTGTTTAGTAGGAGTATGTTGCTTGGATTAGAGGAGAGTTTTGGGGATTAGATGAGAGTTTGTAGAATTGGGTTGGATAGCCATTGAGGATAATTTGTTCTGTAATCAAGCTCAGTAATAAGTGCATTTGTTCATTTTTTTATTAACTTTACTAGTATTGTTAGTTTATTTTAATTTCTTACTCACAGTTATGAGCTACGGCGAGAATTTTTACTGCAGATCAGAGAAAATTTGAATCAGTTTTTGTATCTGAGTATCCAAAAATATGCTAGGAGGAGACTTTGTGGGACAACCTTATCTGTTATTGAAAAATGTTCTAAATAGCTCAGACGAGAGTTGTGGCTATGGCAATGGATGTAGAGATGGAGTTGTTCCAAACTTCCTTGATGTGAAAAAGAGACAGGAGCAAACAAAAGACGAGCAAAGAAAGTTGCAAAAAATGGAATTTGAGTTGGAGGAATTATGGTGGACATTGGAGCAGTATGAGGCAAGTAATAATGGGAAAGCAAAGAAAAAAAAGCTGTAACAAATGCATTCAATGCATTGAAGGGATATGAGAAGGTGAAGAAGATTGGTGGGAATAAATACTCACCTTATGAGCAAGAGCTGTTTTCAAAGAGGAAAGCCATAGTCTAGGATTAACCAAGAGATAGAATTGCTGGAGCAGGGAAATATTAAGTCTCTGAGGAGTTGGCAGAATTACTAGTGGATGGAAGGCCCTAGGTGTGTTTTGCAAAGAGTTTGAGAGAGAGGAGATAGATGAATGAGATGAAGATGAAAAGGATGAGTGGTATGAAGATGTTGAGCTGTGTTATATTTAAGAAGGGGGAAATATTGATGATTACAATGGGAGAGTGTTGCAAAAGTTTCGGCCTTGGTCTCCTTGTGTTGTGCAATGCGGCACTTGGGTTTGTGACATGGCTTAATCGCCTCCTGTGGATCTTGGATCTTGTATAAATCTGGCGGTTGTAGTAGGAATTAATAGGTCTATCTTTTGGTGCAACAGTAGCTGCCTATGCAACAATTGGTATTAGAGTTGAGGTCACAAGTTCGAACCCCTCCCTTGTGTTGGGGGGGCGGGGCGGGGTCGAGGGATTATTGCAAGAGTTTCGCCCTTGGTCTCCTTGTGTTGTGCAATGCGACGCATGGGTTTGTGACATGGCCTAACCGCTTCTTGTGGATCTTGGATCTTGTATAAATCTAGCAATTGTATCGAGCATTAACAGGTTGATCTTTTGGTGCAATGGCATCCGCCTATGCAACAAAGAGGAGAAGAGTTCGAAGAATGTAATGAAGATGAATGCAACTTATGAATAGAGGGGGCCCAAGATGTTGCAATTGTGAAAGTAACCCAAATTAGAGGTAAAGCAACAACAAAGATGAAGACTTTTGGAGACCTTGTATTTGATGGCGGAGTAGTCCTCATAAAAGAAGATGACATTCTGCAGAATGAATGTGAAGGGCATGATATTGTGAGCATACCAGAAGCTGCTAGGGTAGTAAAAATAGATGAGGAGGAAAATAGACTTGATTGTTTGTGATAGGGCAATAAGCCATGGAAAAGATACAAGCTGCAATGAATGTGAAGGGCAATATTGATGATCACAATGGGAGAGGAGAAGAGTTCAAAGAATGCAATGAAGATGAATGCAACTTGTCACTAAAGGGGTCCCAAGATGTTGCAACTGTGGAAGCAATCCAAATTAGAGATAGAGCAACAACAGAGATGAAGATCTTTGGAGGCCCCATATTTGATGGCAAAGAAGAAGTCCTCATAAAAGAGGATGACATTGTGAAGAATGAATGTGAAGGGCATGGTATTGTGAGCATGCCAAAAGCTGTTAGGATAGTAAAAATAGATGAAGAAGAAAATAGACTCTTGATAGTCTGTGATAGGGCAATAAGCCATGGAAAAGATACAAGTTGCAAGGAAGAATTGGGAAGCATGTCCAAATGGCATAATGTAGAGGAAGCATCTATGGGAATATTTTATTCCTTTAACTTGATTTCTATTTTTAATTGTTTATATGTACCTGTAACAGAAAGTTGGACATGTGATGAGAGTAGCCATAATGGTTTTCAATGGAGGAGGATTACTAGAAACAGGTCTAAGTGTGCAAGATGCTAGGAAAATAGAAAAAAGAACAATTTAGTAAAGGAGGACAATTTATGGTCCAACAAGAGTTTAGAAGCAGAGGAACAAATTATGTGAAAAATTGTAGAAGTACATAACATGGTGGAAGGGCAGGCCATGGCAGTCCGGTTCTTGATTTCTTTGAACCAGGAGGTTCCAAATTTTGGAAAGTCGGGGAGGATGATGTGGAACACCTTTAATGCAGATTCGCCCACTTCCCATCAGTTTTTTTTGTGCTAAAATATTTAGGAAACTTTGTTGTAACTATTGTTGGTGGGTTTATAATTGTTGTATCGGGTTCTTTAGGAGTTTTTCTCTTTTTAGAATAGCAGTTTTGTTTTTTAGAGGGAGTGTGTTGCTGGGTCTGGAGGAGAGTTTGGGGATTGGGTGAGGATGCCCATTGAAAAGAATGTGTAGTGATGAAGCTTAGAAATAAGAGCATTTGTCCAATTGGTTATCAAATATTTTCTGTTTTTTTTTTTTTAAGTTTCCTGCTCACAGTTATGAGCTGCAACTAGAGTTTTTACTGCAGATCAGAGAAAATCTGCATCAAAGGATCAAGAATAATCCCTCATACAATCACATCAATGTTAAAAGCACTCACATTTAAATTAAAAGTGACTTAGAGAAAAGTAAAGTTAAAGATCATCCATACAATCACATTAAGATTGAGCGAATCTCTTAAAAGCAGTGTTCCCTTGAGTTTCCTGAAGGGGACCTGTCCCTTGTCGGGGATGGGGGGACAAAGGGTCTAAGTTTGGGGGCGGCGGCGGGGGGGATGGCTTTTGGGCGGTGCTGATATACATATGGTACTTGAATAACTAGTTATAAAAAGATGTTTAAGAATAACATTTCAAATTAAACTTTGGAAAATTATTAAAATTGCAAATACTAAAATTTCAAATACTCAAATACTATTTACTAAAGGACTAAAAGTAAACAAGATATTAAAATTTGACAAATGAAATTGTTGAATTTGAGATTTCTATTATATGAATATCGAAAATATGACATGTCACATCATAATATCATATCATAAAGATGATCACAATGAGTGGCATGATGCATTGATATCAAAATAAGTACAAAATGCAAAAATGTAGTGAAGGGAGGCCTCTAATCATCCACACACTCCTCATCACTTGAACTTTTGGAATCCTCGAGCTCAAGCTTTGCCAAACTAACACCAACCAGCCCTGCATCTGAAGCCGAAACTGAAGCATCCTCATCAATCTGTCCTGACTCCTTTGGCTCTACATCCCATTTTGTGTCTAGACTCTCTTTTTACAAAAGTGTTTTGCGGTCAATGAGGCGCAAAGCACTATGTACAACCACAAGCTTCTCTCCTCTCGTAGAGGTAAGTCTATTCCTCTTCAGAGAGTCGATGAAGCTATATGTAGACCAGTTCCTCTCAACAGTTGAAGAACTAGAAACCTGAGATAACAATCGGATGACAGTGGTAGTCAAAGATCTCGATCCATGGCAAGTCCACCACAAAATTGGGTCCTCCTACGCCATAGTTCGCATATCCATCTTGGCTACATCTGAATAACCCTTAAGAGTGGCAAATTTGGTCCACTCAGTGCGAATCACATTGACATCTATAGCATTTTACATCCTCTCAATGCACCTGAAGAACCTTGCCTTCACTTGTGCATCCTCTATCAGCGTCACTCTACTAGGCCTAGTCAAGTACCACTTAGGATTAAGTGCATAGGCTGCCATGTGCAAGGAAGTGTTGAGCTTCTCCCATCTCTTGTGAATGATTGGTTGAATGTTCTCGTGGTAGAATGCTAATGTGGGGTCCCTCTCTCACACAACAATCCTCATATGATCAAGTATAGAATCGATGCACTCATACACCTCTCCAAGGCTAGGTGCATCTGCATCCCCATACCTGATAACCTGGAAAACTGGTTTGATGATGGCGACAATATATTTTGCATCACCCTAGAACACATCGCTCTTCACCGTATCCTTCACCCTCCTCCCCTACGTTGTCTTAGACTCGTCCCACCTATTCCAATTTGTTGTCATGACCATGAGTTGCAGTGCCTCTTGCAACTCAATCATTCTCTCCAAGAGAATGAAATAGGAAGCATATCTCGTAGCGGTAGGTTTCAAGAACTCCTCCTTAGCGAAGGTCCTGAAGAGTGCATGTGATGTTTGGTGGTTGCAGATAAACATCTGCACATCTCTCGCATCATTAACCACTGCTCTAATCCAATCAATCTTTCCCATGTCCTTGAGTGCATTGTTCATGGCATGCACACAAGATGGGGTCTACCAAATATGCCTATATGCAGCCTCAACAAGTCTCCCTGCAGCTTTGCACACATGTGCAACATTTGTCACAACTTGGACCACATTTTGTGGCCCAACCTCCTCAATAGCCTCCTTGAGAACCTCAAACTGAAAATCAGCATCTTTGTGATGCCCTTAACAATCATCTACCTTAAGAAAATAATGGCCCTCAGTTCATGTAACCATGATGTTAATGAGTGGACGATGGCTAATGTCCGTCCACCCATCCGTGACTATGTTGCATCCTGTCTTAACCCAACACTCCATTCTCCATCAACAAATTGATCTTGGAATAGTTCTTATCCAAGATCGTGGTCCTCAATTTCGTCTCACCTGGTGGCACATATGATGGTCCTCCCTTTGCCTTCGATATCATGTCCTTATAATAAGGAGATCGGGCAACATGAAACGGGATGCCATTGGCAAAGAACTTGCCAATGGCATCATCTATGACATCCTTGAGTTGCACATTAAACAAATCTGCTATGGGGTTACTTTGAGTTTGACTTTGCAATTTCCATTTCCCCCTCCCCTCTCCTACATAGGCACTAGAAGAAGAACCTGGTGTCCCTCCTACTCTCGTCTACAATGTATGGCTAGCTATGCTGAAGATGTGTCCTATGAAGCAAAGTAGTAGGCACAGGTGTAGCTAGAGTATCATCAGGAACACCCCATAACTTATTTATTTCTTTTTATTTCATGTTTTTTGGTTTTGCCAAAAATTCACATATCCCCACACCTTTTCCTCTAATGAAAAGAAGGTGTGCACTAACTCTAGTGATGCTCCCATACCACCCCTCACCACAAAAGTTGCACTTCCACCTCCTTGTGCCACCAAGTGTTGCCCCTTGCCTGCTTAGATCATTTGTTGCAAATTGTTTGAGAGGGGATTTGGGATCAAAAGGACCCTTAGCATACTTTGCCAATGCCGCAAAAGGGCACTCTAGAGTACTTGCTTCACTTGCCATGGAACTAGTTTGGGCTTCATGCTCAGCCCCATGGTCACCCCCCTCAGCCTTAGGTGCATATTCAGGATCAATATCACTATGTTAATGAACCTCGTCCTCACTCATGTCATGAGAGCTCATTGTGACACTGCAATAAACAAATAAATTCTATAAGTGCGTTGTTTCAGCCTAGTTTAACAAATTTTAAAATTTCATGATGAATCTTGATGGAAAGATGAAATAAAAACAATGAGCCTTGAAATGAAAATATGAATATGCATTTGCAGCCATGTATATGAAATTATGAATTAATCATAATTTCATAGACATGGCTGCAAATGAATATTCATGTTTGCATTTCAATGCCCATTGTAAGATTCAACATCAAACTATATTTTCAAAATGAATCTAAAAACTTCAAAAAAAAAACAAAAACAATTTGAAAAAACTTCAAAAAATAGTCATAAAAACCTACCTTGTGCTTGAAAAATCCTTCAAAATGGGTGTAGAATGGTCCTCCTCTTCTTCTTCTTTCTCCTTCTCACCCCTCTTGCACTTGCAGCACCTCAAACTCACTCTTTCACTCACTCTTCTCACTGGTTTTCCTCTTCTTCACCTAGCTTTTGCAAAACATCAAATGCATATGTGAATAAAAAAATGAACAATTTGAGTGTTTTATTTCATTTAGAGGCTTTTAGATGGGTCCCACAAGCCTTTAGGGTTCGGCCCCAAGCACAAAGATAAATGAAATTAAAAAAAAACACAATTTAACATGTCCATCTCAGGGGATGCCTGGGCGTCTCTGAGACGCTTGAGGGACGTCTAGACGACCCCAAGACGTCTAGTTGTCCCCGACGTCTCCCTCGCGTCTCTCACGTCTCGACGGCTGTGGCGGGACGGCAGGGGGACGTCTCCCAGCCGTCCCCAAGTCTCTGAAATGTCTGGTCAGGGGGACGGCTAAAATTTGGGGGGTACGCGTCCCTGTGGAACATTGGTTAAAAGATACTTTGAGCTTGCAAGAAATTAATCTGGATCTAAAGCATTGCTCTAATTGCTTTAATTTTTATATAGCAATGTCTTTCACTAGAGACTTAACAAAGTATAAAGGAAGAATTGTGTTACAAAAAGAATGATGACATCTCATTATCTCAACTGTAATGAAATAAATAGACAATCATGTAGTCAATTAGAGCATTCCATGGCAAATGAACCAATAGGTAGAATAAGAATAAGAGCAAGGCAAATAAATATGCACACCATTGTATTCTTGTTATAGATGGATGAAAATTAGAATTAGAGGCAATGAGGCTGAAGGATATTTTAACTAGAGAAAACCAACACTGCCATGGATGTTGGTGTTTTCTCTATCTTAGAGCTAGAAATGAATACTTATAATGTTCTCTCTTTCTAGAGCTAGAAGGCAAGATCCTCCATGTTGGTGAAGCTTCTTCAAGCAGCTATGTATTCCCCAATTCAAGCAAACTCTTGTTCAAGTGAAAACAAAGCTTTGTTCCGTTAAGTTTCTAGGATGGGGACAACAAGAAATAGGGGGATGCATTTCTAGGATGGTAGGGATGGGAGTACTGTTTTTTAGGGTACAATAGGAGAGAACAAATAAAAAGTATGGGACATTTAAATATATAAAAGTTCAAATATTCATATGGTAAGGCCTTCACTATATTCATTATATAACCATATTATGAAACATTAGAGCTGAATCGAGAATCACACGAGTTGACATGCATAAACAAACTTTCAATGTCTAATCATTTCAATTTGATTTCTCATTACCAATATGCATATACATGATACAACAAAATGAAAAAACCAAAAGGCTACAAGTACAAAATGACAAAATGTAGACAATCTAAGACATATTGCTGCTATGCTTCAACCTCGTCTTCGTCCAAATCAAAACTAGACTTTGAATCTGATTCATTGTCGATATCAAGGTTTGCCTTAGCTAATGGAACACCCACTAATCCCTCTGGTGCCTCCTCTCAATTTGTTTGTCATCTTTGGGATCAACATTCCATTGTAAAGATGAAATCTATTGATACTGGGGAGTTTGTTGATTCCAAAGTTGTAAGGCACTATACATGATCACCAACTACGTTGTTTGTTGAGAGGTAAGCTTGATTCTCTTGATTGAGTGGATGAATTTGTATATGGACCAATTCCCTTTTGCAGTAGAGGAATTGAGAACTTGCAAAAGGAGGTGAATGGCAAGCATCCTCAATCTAGATCATCCTTGCCATGCCATGTCCACCATCTAGTAGGGTTGTATTGACCTAATGTAGCTCTATTTGTCCTTGCCTCTAGTTTGTTGAATCTTGGACCGCAAAGACTAACAAAGGCAATCCGTTATGTTCCAAGTAAAGTTGCCTCTTCTGTTGCATACATATTTCAAAAGACCTTTATTAGGCTTTCTTTCATCTCTTCTTCATCAAGAGGCACTCTCACAGCCCTTGGTGTATACCATTTGGGATTTAGAGCATAGCCTACCATATTAAGTAGGGTGTACATAGTGTTACACCAGCACATCACAATGGGTTTGATATACTCCTCATATAATCCCAAATTAGGATCCAAGCATGTTGTTAAATGTCATGTAATTTCTCCAAGACTAGGAGAATTTGTATCAACATATCTAATAACTCACACAATAGGTGAGTTGAAGGAGCAACCATATCTGCAAACAAAAAATATAATGAAGAATAGGATTTCCAATTGAATCTCAAATGACAAAGAGTGAATGTGAATACAACAATGAAAACAATTTACAAGTCACAAACATTTATAAATTAATAATTTAATAATAAATTTAGAATTATCTTATTTTATTAATATAGTTTCTTTCTATTGTAAGTCGGTGTATAGTTGAGTCCCATTGAGCTACTTTTGGTCATTTGCGGACATTAATATAATTTCGTTCTTTGTTTTTTCCCTTCTTACCTCATAGTGGACCACCAATTGTCATCTAGGATGTTTTTCTTCACACTTTTTTCCTCAACAACGTTTGTATCATGTTGTATACTCCACTTTGGATTAACCATCATCAATTGTAGAGGTTCTTGCACCTCAAGCATCCTCTCTAACAAAATGAAATAATTGGCACATCTTTTCTCAATAGGTTTGAGGATTTCCTTCCTTGAAAGTCTTAAATAGAGCAAGTGAGATGTGATTGTTGCAAACAAACATCTATATATCTCACTTTTGCCACTACTATCTTCACCCAATCTATCTTCCTTGTCCTTCAATGTTTTGTTCAACACATGAACACAACAGGCTTAAAAGATTTGGTTGTAAACACCCTCCTTCATTATGCCAACTTATTATCACACGTGTTGAATGGTGACCGCCTGTATAATAACATCTGAGAAACTGACCAATATGATCTTCAAAATTTGGAATCGGAAGCTTGCATCTTTGCACTTCCTTGAGCAATCAATGGATTTAAGAAAATAAGAGGTAGTTGCACATGTGAATATGATGTTGATGAGTGGCATATGTCTATTATTGGTCCACCCATCCATGATAATAGAGTAGCCCATCCTCAACCAAGTTTGCCTCATGTCCTCCACTACTAAAATCTCCTTAGAGTACTTTCTAATTAAGGAAGCTACTATGTAGTCTATGTTCTCTAGGGGTTAAACAAGGGACCAAACAAATTTCTGTCTTTGATCATTTATTTAAAAAGGAAGAATGTGCCACGTGAAATGGGATGTCTTGGTCAAAAAAATTTGGCTACTTCCTATCATTTCTTATTGAACATCCTTGCAATTGTCCTCAACCTCTCATTACCACTAGTTTTCTTTTTCTCTTATACGGATATCACTGCTGGACACTGTGGATGGCATAGCAGATATTGTAGACTCTACTAGTAATGGCATACCCTTAGACTTTGATTTGCTCTCCATAAACAATCCTTCTATCGCTCTTTCTTTGTTGTGGTTATCTTTGGACAAATCTTAATCCCTTGTCTTGTAATTCCCAAAAGGTAACTATATATTGTGTTGTAGCGCCTGCTAAAATTATTGTTCCACAAATGACACAAACAAACTCTATTTGCCCCTGTATTTTTCTCTTTATCTTTGTCTAATGCTGTTACGAATTGTAGAAGAGATTTAGAGGGTTTGAATGGGCCCTTTGCATAAGGTCTCAAGAGAATGGAAGGGATTTCAAATGGGTTATGGGGCTGTTGTACTTCACTTACACCAATCCCACACCTTGATGAACCCCTATTTGGAACTCTTCTTTGTTCCATGTCAACTGTTTCATGTTCATTACTCTCCTTGTTGCTGCTCATGTTGTCATTTTGTGAAAAAAATGAAGTGCAAGTGCAAACTGAATAAAAAAAATGAACCTTTGAAACTTTAGGAAAAAAATTAGAAGGAAAAAAACCTAACTCTACTACTGTGCTTCTCCTCTTTCATTCTCACTGTTGCTGCATCCTACTGCTGCACCCTGTCACTTAGCTGCCCTGTTCTTCAAAAGTTCAAACATTCAACAATTTTTTATTTATTTTCCAACTCTTCCGCTGGAATATTTTCCGTTTGTAAAATATGTTTGACAATGAAGTATGTGTAGTGCTTTATGTGTTTAGGGCTGAGTGTGGCGTGTGTAAGTCGTCAAATATATTTAGTGTAGTCGGCCATAGTCGGCTAGTTGTTATATTTCAATAAAACTATAGTTGTAGTGGGAATAATTAATGGCAAGTGCATTTGGGTAATTAAGTCCCGATTAGTTGTAGCGGGTTGTTGTGGAACGTCGTGACGGTTGGTTGCGCAACCATCGCCGAACGTTATATGTACTCAGTTTTGTAGTCGGGACATACAATGATTCGATGGTGGATAGTATGGAATACTCTGTGATTGTACCTGGTGATATTTGCTGGAAATGAATATAAGCATCTCATGATTCAAGCCTATTATGTTGTATACTCTATTATTCCATTCCATGTGTTGCATATAGTACAGTTTACTTCTTTTGTACGTAGTACGTTGACCTATACTTAGAGTGGTAAACATTTGGCGTCGTTGCCTAAGCGAATCTGGTAAACACCTAGACAGGAGAATGGCATTGTGATGGGGCAGCCGACTGAAGGGCCGGTACAAGCAAACGAGGATCGTGAAGATGCTTTGACGGAAGACCTTTGCAGTTTGTCGGAAATCTCGTTAAAGGACCACGTACGGAGGGAGGTTCTCAGGCGAGAGATCCCTCAGGTGGTCATTTGGGATAGACTGCACGTCAATGAAGAGGTCGACCACCTTCTTACCAGACTACCAAGATTGATAGCACGCCACTACATTATCCTACAGGACTTTCAGACAGAGGAGGATCAGGAACACCGAAGGCAACAAATCTTGCAGCGATACAAAGAATGAACCAAACGGGAAGAGGAGGAACGAGACGTACCCCTGGCAACCAACAATGATCGCGTGAATGACTTGTAATGCCCGTACGGCCAAACAAAGACAAGAACCGAATACCATTCGGGCACGAAGTGGAGGAGGAAAGAATTCGGCGATCATTGAGAGTACAAGAGCAAGAAAACCAGCGACAAAGATTAAGTAGAGCACATCATAGTTTTATGGAAGGAAGGGACGAGGAACCCTTCATCACCCCATACATAGAAAAATATAAAACTCGAGAAAATGAAGATGAATTGAACGAAGAACTTGAGAATAGCATCCAACGCGTTCGGGAGTTGTCCATATCGGACGACGACGAAGGGCTCAGGACAGGGAGATCTGAAACCAAGACCCCTTGCAGAGGGAGTACCGGAGTGGGACCCAAGAAACTCAAGGTGTAGAGGACGCTGACGAAGGACAGGAAAGTGACTCGTATGTGGCCGAGAGTGCAAGTGACGCACCAGAATGTAACAGGGAAACCGGTCCAGTTGGGTCTAATATACAAGGAGGATAGCGGGGAAGGATGGTGACTCCAGAATGACAAAGCTGCCGAAGTTTACGAGGAATGGGTCAGAAGATCCAGTACGACATTGCAAAACATGTGAGACAATTTGGGTAGCGAGTGGAGAAGATGACCTGGATCATTGGCTGAAAGCCTTTCCAGCGACACTCAGAGATAGTGCCATCGATTGGTACTCAGAGTTGGACCAAACACATAAAGCTTCGTGGAGGTTATTGAAGCAGGCATTTCAAGATGAATTCAAACTCTTGAGGGATGACAATGAGGATTGGAGCAAAAATCTACAATACGAAGCAGGGAAAGCACGAGAATGTGCATACATACAATCGGCGACTCAAAGACTTGTTAGGAAAATTGGAGGTTCAGCCAACCGATGGGCTAAAGAAGCGATGGTTCATTGAAGGCTTGCTTCCGTCGCTAAGGAAGAAGATGAAAGTCGTGCCTCTTTCGTCGTACACTGAAGCATACAATCGGGCAATGGATATAGAAAGCGGAAACAAAACATCCTCTCGAGGGAAAAAGAAGACGAACGACAGCGACGGTGAATCCAAGACCGTACAAGCACTCAAGAAAGATATGATGCGAATGATGAAAGAATTGAAGGCCAACAAAGAGAGTACGAGGGAAGCACGAGAACTGTGGTGTATAGACTGCAATGGGGAAGGTCACATGAAGGCGAACTGTCTGAAGAAGTTATTCTGTGATATCTGCCAAGTGATGGGACATCCCGTCAAGGAATGCCCATACAACTTAAAAGCCAGAAGTGCACAAGTACTCTTCGCTCAAGGAGAACTGTCGACACCGCCAAACACACCACCGAAGCCCCAGTACAATAGCAATGCATCCCTTGGAGGTTACCGAAGCAATAGGAGTCCGAGGAACATAATACAGTACGACAGTAAAGGACGGCCCGCCCATGATCCAATGCCAAAAGTGCAACGAATGGGGTCACTTCGCCAAGGACTGCCAGAATGGCCAAGGTTCAGGAGGAAGATTGTGTAAGTGGTGTGGACCAAGCGACTATGAAGATAGTGAATGCCCTAAGCAAAAGGGTATCCATATGCTGGAAGTAGAAGAACAAGAGGTACTGGCGATCACTAAAGCGCAAGCAAAGAAGGCAACCTACCTAGATCCACGTACGGAAAAACAAAGGATGAAGGAAGCAAAAGCAGAAGTGGAACTGGCGATGACGAAGGAGAACAAAATATCTCTGGAAAAGCCGACGGTCAGAGGCGGAAACCAACATTTTACTGCAGGTACTGCAAATTGTTGTACCGATCAAAGCAACCGACCTTCTCCAAACCGTGCTGCAGTTGGGACTGGCAATGACAAACGTCCTCGGGGATGGCAAGCAATCGTGAGCGAAGGACAAAAGGCAAGAATTGGTACCAAAACCGCCACCGTATGGTGAACAAACCATTGATCTCGTACTACTCATGGCAAACATGGAGAAGATGCCGACGGTTGTGCAGATGGAGATCAAAGGGAATATCTTGACAAATACTATCGTCGATGGAGGATCGGGAGTCAATGTATTGCCCGAAGACACATGGAATAGCCTCGGGAAGCCTACACTCTGGCCACCGACATTCCAACTCGTTGGTGTTGATCAACATGGCATCAAACCGTTGGGAATGTTGATGGCGCAAAAGTTGGTGATTGGAACACAACCATTCCTACTGAACTTTGTAGTCATTCCATTGAAGAGGAAGGCGTACGATGCATTGCTTGGATGAGGGTGGTTAGTGGCAGCCAAGGCGAATCATAATTGGAAAAGAAATACACTGTCCATAGAGAATGACGGGAGGAAGTACTTGATCAACTTGAAGAATCAGGCTGTCAGTGAAGAACAAGCATCTTTTGAATCAAAATCTGATGGGGGAGAGTTAGACATGAACGAAGGTAGGAAAGCAATGGAACCTAATGAGGAGGGTGTACTTGAAATTGAGAGTTGCTCGGAAGATGAGACAAGATCGTTGAATGGCCTATTTCATTGGCAAATGGAAGATTATGATGTGTTCCAGCGAGAGTGTAACATGCTGCAGATCGGAGAAATCCAAGAAGGAGAAGAGAATGACACGTCTAGCCAAACACTTCTAGCCGAGTACGGAGAGTACAAAGAAAGAATATCAAAACCGAACGATAAGCCAACCCACAAATCCGAACAGGTACGAGATAGAAAAATTGTGTTGGAGCCAAAAAATGGAAAAAATAAAGTAGATGAACTAGTAAATGTTAAAAATGAAGAGAGAAAAAAGAGACGGAGGAGAGAGTAAACAAAGACAAAGAAGGAAAAGATGACAAAGGAAAGTTAGTACGCCAAGCAAAAATCAAATCGTCCAAAGTAAAATCGGTACGACAAGAAGGGAGGAAACTGGTATGCCAAAAGAAGTCAAGTCTGTACAAACCGACAAACAAGAGCCAAGAAGCCGTACGCCACATTAAGGAGAAAGTCGTACGCCAAGAGTTCGTACATCCAACACAGGAGTCCGTACAACCAATTACAAAAACCGTATGCTGGGAGCAATTAGCTGTACGGCTAAGACAAAAGGGATTTGTATGTTGGAGTGAAGGAAAATCTTTACGCCACAAACAGAAGTCCATACGCAGAGTGAAGGAAAATTCGTACGCTACAAATAGAGGTGCGTACACCAGAGTGAAGGAAAATCCGTACGCCACACTGAGGAGATCATCGTATGCCAGACTCGAAAATCCGTATGCCAAACCTAGGAGTGTGTACACCAAGCTCTCAAACCCGGACGTTGGAGACAGTTAGCCGTACGGCTAAACCAGGAAGGATCCATACGTTGTAGAGAGAAAACCGTACGACAAAACAAAAATTCAGAACGAAGTGGTGAACAAGTCGCCGTATAGCAAGGCAAACATTCTATACGCTCTGGGCAAAGGGCCTTACGCCTAAACAAGAAATCCATACGAGAGGCTGTGGGAAGAATCGTACGGTTGAATCAAAAGGAATCCGTACGGTTGAAAAGGGTCGTACACTTGAGGGAGCAAAAGTCTGTACGTGTGAGTTGGAGGTCAGTACAGGTCAAGTGAAGCACGTCTGTACCAAGCATCAACCTAAAGAAATTGAAGTCTCAGAAAAACAATGCAAAATCTGTATTTTTCGGGTTCATCAGCACTATTCGGAACATGTTGAAAAATCATGAAAATGAGGCATGCGATGCTGTTTCGAGTGGTTTCAGAAATGTTAAATTGGCCTTGGTGCCAGAAGCGCTGCCCCCGGACCTTGCGAGGGGCGCTGCCCCTCGACCTTGCTAAGGGCACTACCCCCAGACCCTCGCGAGGGGCGCTGCCCCTAGACCCCTGCAAGGGGCGCTACCCCTTGAGCCCGCTGGGGGCATTGCCCCCAGACCCTCATCATATTTATTGGAATTGCCAAATTGCAATGCCACCAGCCATCATAGTACATGAGCAATTGGTTGCCGAGCAGACGAGAGTTGCAACTCTCGAGGAGAAGTTAGCGGAGAGATGGAGTATTGGGTGAGAGTGACAATCAGGTGGCAGAGAAGGATCAATTGGCATTCTTGGGTTTCAGACGTCTTCCAGACGACTACTTTGTGGGGGGGATGATGTAGTCGATCGTGAGTCGATGTAGTCGGTCGAGAGTGTACTTGGTCGGCTGTGAGTCATATGTAAATAAGACATTAGTTAATATTAATAATCCATGTACTTATTTACGTTTCATGTTGGTTAGTTGTCTCGGGAATTAAGTTCCTGACGAAGCAATTAGTTATAATGAAGGGATGCAACGGTTGGTACCTCAACCACTGCCAACGTACTATATGTACTTGAGTCATGTAGTCAGGAAACATTACGGTTCTACCATGCTATGCTATGTTATGTCTGGAGACATTATGATGTAATTGTCGAATACTGAATAAAGCAATATATCTATGTTATGTGCAATTGCCATGTGATTATTATATGCTGTCAATGTTATTTTATATTTCAGTTTACTCTGTACGTTGTTGTACCCGTAGTGGGGGCCATAGGAGAAAGGCATCTTTTAATTTTGCATTGATCCTGGGTGAATTTTTAATGTTTTATGGCTCTTTTGGAGGGGGGATGACCATCTGTCCCCAAATTTTCCTAGGCATTTCAGGGATGTTTCCTGACAGGAGTGAGGCTTAGGGGATGGTTTGGAGACATTTTTTAGTTGTCATTGTGTTATCGGAATGTCCCTGATATGATAACACCTGAAAAGTGCAGGGGACATGTTCCTGCATTCCTTGAAACTAAGTGAATAAATAATCTTGTGAGTGATTGGACACAGGATCCCAAATTGAAAACATTAACAAAGCAATTGAAGTCATCCAGTTTGGAGAACAGAGTTCAGAGCACAACACAGTGCCAAGATCATTTAACAAGAAAATTGAGCAAGGAAATCAGACCCACTTACTATTAACCCAAAATCATTCAATCTCTCATTGTATGTGCAATGAAAACTAGAAAGATTCACGAGTCTTAGCCTCTTAGGTTAAGAGTTGCCTGGTTTTGGGAATTCACAAAGATTACTAATAAGGGAGAATTAAATTATGTATTTCAAGGTTTTTAGTGTTTTTTCGTAGCCTTTTTGGGGTTCAAAGTAATATGTGATTTTTGCAAAAATCACAAGCCTATGTCAGACTTGGTGAGTTAGCTAAGTTTAAGCAAAAACAACTCCTTTTTCTGCTTCAGCATGGAACTTAACAAGCCTAGTACAGCATCACAAACTGTGGTTGAGACCTGAACTGTCTTGGCTAAGTGCATTTATCATATTGCTTTTGGAGATGTCTGTGGTTTGAGTTGTTGTCTAAACATTCTCAGGAAAGATTTATTCTTTTCTACATGTTTGTCAGAATTGATATTTTTATAGTACTACACTTTTGTTTCTTTTTCATTGTCAAGCAATTAGGTCTTTTCATAAAAGAATTCACATAGGATGAAATATCTCCTTTTTTATTTTAGTTTTTGATGTAGTAGATAGGGTTCTATTGGGGCCCTCACCTTAAAGCATTTTAATCACATATTATAAGCCATATGCCTTTATATTCATCCTGTATTGTTTTCATTATTGGTGCATATTGCCGTTCATTTTGAACAATATGGGTATGGTTATAGTATGTTGTACCCAAACCAAATTTTTTGCTTCATTAAGGCATTTTGCTTAAAATAGTCTAAACCTTGTAAAAATGATGTCAAAACATAGTTTTTGGGCAAATCAAGTATGGACTTTGAGTCAATGTGATGTCAAGAAGATACTGGCAAAATTTGGAAAATTTGAAAATTAGGGTTTTTGGACCCTTGTTTTTAGGTCAAAAACCCTAAAAATTGAAACTTGTCAGAATTGATTGAAAATTGTTTTGATTGACTTATTTTGCTTCACGATCATAATGGTGAAGTCAGATTCAGTTAAAACTCAGTTTAAGTCTGGTGGGTAGTTTTCGCTTTTTCAAGTGAAAAGTTAGCATCTCCGAGGTCAACAATGGCAAATGGCCAGGTTCCAGGTGTCGAAATCTAAGCTTCAAATGCTCCGGTGAAGATTCTATAGTGAGATATGTCTAAAATAATGCTGTCTCAGAGAGAATTTTCGTTGAGGTGAAAATGCTGAATTTTTTTAATCTCTGGAGCAAAAGCACACCTGTGAACCAGGGGCGCCCTTGATTCTAGAGGTCTAGATCAACTTTCTGAGATTTGTCACTTCCAAGTGGATTTCTCCGGAATCCTGTCAGCTTCATGATGAGTCTACCAGCCAGTCCAAAAGGTATGTCTAGCACCTGAAACTGGAGATTGAACTTGAAATGAGGGAGATGAAAAAATGACTAACATTGGAGTGAAAAGTGCGCCTCTTAGCTAGGGGCGCCCATCTTTTTGAAGTACCAGATGGAGGTTTATGGTCAAATGACACCTAGAATGTTTGTCTTAGACTTGGTCTGGCTTCACAACGCATCCGTCAGCGGGTGAATCTGAATTGCTGAATTGTCGGAATCAAGAGTCAAACACAGGGTTTTAGTCATGGTCAAAATGTCAAGCAAATAGCAAAAGCACCCTTGGAGGCCAAGGGTGCCCAAGGTTTTGGAGCCTCAAACTGTTGTTTTGGTCATCTCAGATACTCATCCTGTCCATGACGCTTCCAGCTTTCCATTGCATACCTCAGTTGGGTCAGAGTACTTGTCAGTTGCTTGTGGTGGGAGTTTAAGTGATTTTTAGCCAGTTGCAAATGTTAGATTTTTTTGCGATCTGATTTAACATAAAGCAAAAATTGCAACACCACATAGAACAATGAACATAGAAGATACCTTGGGAAAACCCTCCTACTCGAGGGAGAAAAACCCAGCAAATAATCTCATATATATCATATAAAAGTGCAAAATACTGCTTACAATCAGGCCTTGCACAAAGTTGAGTATATACAATGAATGGTAACACTTCTCTTTGAGAATGGATCTGCTGCAAGGGAAGGCGAACTGCTGAAGAATGACAAACTGGAATGAATTGAACTTGATCATTTGATGAAACAACTTCACCTTGTATATATACAAAACAAGGTGTCCCTTCATATAGGTCGGCCTCCTTTAAGAAATAAAAAATATAACACATAATTATTAATTAAGGCTGACTTGCCTTATTAATTATTTATCATTTAATTTTGAGAGAGATATCTCCCACTGCTATAACATCAACACTCCCTCTTAGCTCGAGAGGTATCTTTCCAGATATGCATGTCATGGAGTCTCTCAATATGACATCCACAATGGCTACACCCATTTGTGGAAAAGAGTTCGTCACGAAGTCTCTCAACGTGATGTTGTCATGGAGTCTCTCAACATGACGTCCACCATGGCTACTCCCATGTGTGGAAAGAAACATGCGCACAAGTGCCCATCATGGAGTCTCTCAACGTGATGTCGTCATGGAGTCTCTCAACATGATGTCCACCATGGCTACTCCCATGTGTGGAAAAACACAAGTACAAAGGGTTCATCACAGAGTCTCTCAACGTGATGTCATCATGGAGTCTCTCAACATGACATCCACCATGGCTACTCCCATGTGTGGAAAGAACCACATCTTCGTCTCAAAGATGGACAAGGGCTTGCACCTCATATTTCTCTGTCTCAGAGAAATATACACTACAAGGGCTTTCACCTCATACTTCTCTGTCATAGAGAAATATACATTACAAGGGCTTTCACCTCATACTTCTTAGTCACAAAGAAATATTCACTACAATGGCTTTCACCTCATACTTCTCTGTCACAGAGAAATATACACTACAACAGATCTTCATGATGATGTGACTCCCTCTGAAGCTCCAAGTACTTGCATCAACCTCCTGACCTCCTCATCCAAGGTTGCTTTTGTTGGTTTGTAAGTCTCCCTCTGAATGTTAATTCCTCCTCTTCAAGGAAGCTGATCACAATGACAATCTATATGGATTCTTCCTCTTCGAGAGATGTCTCTAGCCACCAACTCAGTCCCATGGCTGCAAGCTGTGTCTCCATTCTTCAGCCTGTGTGACTTCCTCACGGGATGCATCAAGCTCTTCTTCTCTTGAATGCAATCTCTTATGCTTCTCGATCCGTCCTGAAAGCATTTTAGAGAGTTTAATAATAGTTCATAGAACTCAAGTATCCCGAAGAGAAATACCAATGCTAGAAGCATACATGATTCGCTATCCCAATGTTATAACATGAATTAATAACTACATAAAAATTCATGAAATACTTATCTCGTTGAAATCAGAATCTCCTAAGTGTTGCACTTAAATGCTTTTTAGGTCTGCACTTATCTTTCTTGAGATCTTCTCATATGAGCATTAATTATGCTCCTGAATGTTGACTCTGCTTAGTACAACCTACAGAAACAACAGCTCCCTCTCACATATCTCTTGTGGAGAAGTCCTGTGCCAGATATGCCTTCAAGCTTTCACAAATTTCCATTGTAGACTCCTTTAGACCATCCCTCTGTAGAATTCAAAGACACAGCATCGCAATCATTGCCAAATCCTGATTTCAGAATCCTACAAGTAGGTCACCAGATAGTCTACCAGCACAATATCAATAGCAATCCTCCAAGCAAGCTAACACCTCCACCACACACAAAAAGTGCATTGAACAGTAGTGCTCACTTACAAGCAAAATGTGACCTAGGTTATCACGCACAAGACCAATGATAACCACAATACCACAATTAATCTTAGCATATTTTCAAGTACTGCAACTTGTACTTAGCTTCCTGGATTAATCTTCAACTTACAGCCCATACCAAATCCAATTTGAGGTATGCTTCAATCAGAAAAGAACCTTTGACGACTTCCTTTTAAGGGTCCACATCAGCTTCCAAATGACCCATTCAAGTTCTCGAAAAAACTCAATACAGTATGAACCAAGTCCCCGACTATGGCGAATGTGAGTTGACTTTTGTAATTGCGTAATTACTATCACTTCCCTTTGTCTATAGTTCCTCTTAAGATCTCCCTTGTCATAAATGGATTCCAAATCTATTCCACGTCACCCTCGTATACTCCAACACCCAATACACAAGAAGCAGTAATACAGAGAATGAAAATATAAGATTAGAATAACTCGACACAATGCTTGTCGAATCACCGGCCTGTATGCATTCCTTTGCTCCTACACAATCAGATAGCGAATAGAGTATTAGTGTGATTAGCCAGGCCATCACACTTCTTCAATTGTGCAAGAAATGAAACTAGACTCCTCCTTTAATGATGGCAGAGCTAGCCAAGAGATAGTATTAGCAACACAAAGACGACCGCCCTTGATAGACGCGTTCCCGTCAGATGTCATACTAGTCGGCAACCAAGAAAACGTGTATCATTCCTGTCAGCTTGACTCCTTGTGCTTGGCAATAATTGAATTAAATAATGATTCCATCCAAGTGTAGCATTGTCTTTGGCAACGGCGGCTTCATGATAGTTAGGTATGCCACAACATGAAATATTAACTTCGAAATGTAAAGCCCGACATCAGGTCATTTGAAAGCTTCCGCACAATGTTATCGATATGATCAGCGATAACTATAATATTAACACCCGCACTAGAATATACATACATTTAGAAGGCTCTCGATGTATATAGCGATCAGTAATCTTGAAGACTTGCCCAATACAAAAAATAACTCTAGGTATAATCGGCATCATGAGAAGTTTAGTCCTTCATGACTTCTTATTTGACACATATGATGCCTTTCAATAAAGATTCAACTATGAACTGAAAAAATCTCAATAAATCCTTCGCTTGGTCAACTTGCAATGATGTTTAGACAAATCTGATCAAATTTTTCATGAACCCGCTCTGATACCATGTTAGATTTTTTTGGGATCTGATTTCAACATAAAGCAGAAATTGCAACACCACATAGAACAATGAACACAACAGATACCCTGGGAAAACCCTCCTACTCGAGGGAGAAAAACCCAGCAAATAATCTCTCATATATATCATATAAAAGTGCAAAATACTGCTTACAATCAGGCCTTGCACAAAGCTGAGTATATACAATGAATGGAGATACTCCTCCATGAATGGTAACACTTCTCTTTGAGAATGGATTTGCTGCAAGGGAAGGCGAACTGTTGAAGAATGACAAACTGGAATGAATTGAACTTGATCATTTGATGAAACAACTTCACCTTGTATATATACAAAACAAGGTGTCCCTTCATATAGGTCGGCCTCCTTTAAGAAACAAAAAATACAACACAATTATTAATTAAGGCCGACTTGCCTTATTAATTATTTATCATTTAATTTTGAGAGAAAGATATCTCCCGTTGCTATAACATCAGCAACAAAAATGGCTAACTCTGGGAAGAAAAGCGCCTCTGTAGGTCAGGGGCACCCATGGTTTTTTTTAGCTGTTAGATGATGTTTTTAAGAGAAGTGCTCTGCAAGAGCTCTTGTGCAGAATTTGGCCAGATCCGCAATGAGCCTATCAACTAGTTCTAGAGTTTTCTTGAACATTGGGAAACGTAAGATGAAGTAAGGTCAGAATCACCTTCAAAATGATGAAAATGTGAATTTTTCTAAGTTTGAAGCCAAAAGCGTCCTTGAAGGCCAGGCACACCCTGAATTTTGAGGCCTTAGATGATAGAATTAGGGTTTGCAGCTTCAAGGAGATTCTTGTCAGTTTTGATCTTGCTCTTCAATGAAACTGTCAACCAGTCAATCTGACGTGTCAGTCAATCAGAATCAGTGATCAAACATGGACTTCAGTGAGGTTTTCAAATTTAAATTTTCAAAAAATTGGTTGTCTGGAAAGTGACGCCTAAAGTCAAAGGTTCACTTTTTGAACTCAAGAGATGTGGCACCCTATAAAGGTGGAAGCAGTTAACTGAAATTATCTCTCCAGTTGAACTCTTCAAGTTGACTCCTTCTTGACTTCATTTTTGCTTGTAACTAGGAGACTTCTTTTTGCATGCACCAGTTAACTAAAGTATTGGTGGTAGCACCCTAATTAAGGCATATTTGTCACGTAGTTAACTATTTTGAGGCCCAGTTACAAGCTAGGCGTTAGTTTTGGAGGTCCAATCAGAAGGCTAGCGCCATTTTCAAGATAATGCATGCATTTGAGACACCTTTAATGATAATTTTTTATTTATTAAGGCATAGGCGTCCATTATTTTTCATTGCAGGTGAGAGCAAACACGCCTTTCTTGAGCAAATAAAGATCTGAAGGTGCTATAGGTATCAGATTTTAGTGTTCTTCGTAGCACCAGGTCCAGATTGTTCAAAGGAAGCATTTGCCAGACTTCATTTTTCGATTGCATGCAGACTTCATCAAATCCAATTCAAGCATAGGCAACTTTTTCAGAGATAGAACAAAAACTTATATTTTTCTCTCTAAAATTCGTTTATTCTCTTCTTAGGTTTTCTCTCACATGTCAAAGTAAACGGTGAAATTTTCAGAAAAAGATTTGGGTTCACATTTTTCAGCATCAATAGCAAAACCCATGTCTTAGATTTTTTCGAGAAAAATGCCCCACTGCTCACATTCTGAAGCATTGTGCTTTTTTTCCGAAGATTCCTTTGCATGTGGGTCAAAAACTCAATTTTTCCAAAATCGAATCATCCAGGTTGGCTTAGAATTCCATTGCCAACAAAACCCATGTTTTAGTTTTTCTCAGGAAAAATTGCCCCTACAACTATTGTAGTTCTCAACTGAAAACCTTTTGCATGCGGGCCTAAAACTCAAATTTTCGTAAAATAGAGGATATGGGTCTTTTCAACTCACCGACACTTAGAATACCTATATGCTAGTTTTTCTCACGAAAATTTTCCCGAGAACCCCCTACGGCCATTAAAACTCTCAACTGAAAAGCTCTTGCATTCCAAGGCGAAAGGCGTTTTTTCAAATTTTTGACGTTGTGGGTTTGCTTAGAATTTCAACAGGTTATTTTTAGCCTCATCAAAAGCTATTTTTAGCATTTCGGAAAAGTTGTCAAAACATAGTCGTGTTTATAGTCAACATGCGAGTTTTTCTGAATGCAGTTCACTCAAACTGAATTCAAGACCAAACTGGTCTTAATTCACAATTTCATAAGAAAAGTTGACACCGATTTGCATCAAGCGCATCCGGAGGGTTGATTCAGACAATTTGATAGGCGTAGTCACTCAAAGTCCACATGGTTTCATACCTCGTATAGCTGATAGCCTTCCCACGCCAGTTTAGAGGGTTTGATACCATTGGAATTCTGTGTGTGCGGCGGGTTCGTGTGCATTTCTCACAACCTGAGTGTTCGCGGTCAAACTTCGTGGTTTCGTCATGCAACACTTTTCCATGAGAAGAATCAAGAAAAGCGTCAGAGGCATAAAGCTGCAAAAGAAACAAAGGCCGTCACTCTAGTTGCAGAGCCGCCAGAGTTACCAATCAGTGAATTGCCAGTTGATGTTGCGTTGACTGAGTTCCAAAATCTGGTTCATGAGAGGTCTTGATGGAGATCTTGAGGCGTCCAAGTTGGATCACTTCTCAGTGATGACAACTAGTTTCAACAAGGCGATTGCAGATGTTAGAGAATGTCAGAGGGCGATCAAAGATGGAGAAAAGGAGTTGAACAAGCAGTTCATCATCTGGTATAGTGTTAGAGTGCCAGAGGACGAGACCATCGACAAGTTTCTGGATGAGGTGATAGACAAAGAGGGCTTGTAGAAGACAACTAGTTAGAACCTGCAGTTATTTTCGAGGATAGAGTCAGAAGCAACAGTTAACTCGACGTCATTTCTTGAGTTCTCATTGCTGATCTCATGCACGCCTATCTCATTCATAGAGATATCTTCGCAAAAGGATGGACTTTCAGTTAGGATCGAGTTGACTAATGTTAGTTATCAGTTAGCTTTCATTTCAATAAGGACGTGCATGTTGCACATTTCCATTTAGTCTAGCTTGTTTGAGTTAACTGATGGTAGCTTTCTAGTTAACTGTATAGTTTCATTTATTTAGACTTAGAGAATAATTTCTCACATGCTTGCAAGACTATAGTTGACTCAAGGTGATTTTAGGGTTCCCTACACCTTTGATGTCTATAAATAAGAGCTTTTTTCTCATTTGTAATTAACTTTTGCACGTGATAGTAATATATGTTGTGCCACCTTGCCTGAAATATTGTTGTTTTGTATCTGTTCACAAGCTTTTACTGTGATAATAAATAGTTGCACCACCTTGCCTGAATGTTATATTATGGTGCTTGTTCATCTTAGTTAAATGGAGTTGCCAATTTGATTGTTTATTGTATGCGTGCCTCACCAATGCAATTTGCTGTCCTAGTTTGCTATCTTATGTTGTGATTAATAATTGTTCTTTCAATCTACACCTCGGATAGGGGTCCCTCCTCGGAAATTTGGAAAGAAGAATTATCGTTTAAGTGTTGTTGCCAATAAGCTTGTTGCATATCTACGCCTCGGATAGGGGTTCCTCCTCGGAAATTTAGTAATTGAGCTTGTCGTTTGATGTCGTGCCTAATAAACTTCATATCAGCCTACACCTCGGATAGGGGTTCCTCCTCCTTGGAAATCCTATTGTAAAGTTTATCGTATATCACTTTCTTGCTCATAATTCCTCATGCTCTGTTTTTCTTGAGGGAATAGGATAGATTAAAGCATTTAGCTAGTTGTAGTTAAGATCTGCAACATTCTTGGTTTCCTTAACCTTGTGCCTCTTCCAGCTGAGTCGAAAAGATAGGATTTTAGAATACTTTACTTTTACACATATCAACAAAAGAAAGAGCTTCCCCTCCTAATTTGAAGAGCAGTCATTATGCACTGTGCATAGCTATCCGTACCAACTCGCACTCCAGAGGTGCTAATTGTTACGCCAACACAGTACAGTCTGATTTTTTCTGATTATGACTCTTACATCATTACATCCAAAAATGGCCATATACACATGCACTACAATAGTCTGATTGAAAAGGAAAACAATTGCATAATATTTCTATACCCAAATGCTGTTCATGAAAAACTTGGCAAATTTATTGTTCATTGGGCAACAAAAATGCCCCATCAACTGTTCACCTTGAATTTGGGTTGCCATGGATTCCCACCTGCCCAAACAACCCACAGAATCACCCCAGCCTTGCCCAGCATTCAGATTGACCTCCTCTATCCCTGCTTGCATCCACTTGGAAGGGCCTACAGGACTGCCTCTCAAAGTGGGGAACTTCACTGCCTCAATAGTTTCTTGTCCTAGTTTACCAGGAACTATTTTTCCATTTCTGAGCGGAGGCATCGTGGCTGTACAGGAAACCTCCAGAAGCCCATGCTTATGGTTAACCATCAGTTTCTCAATGATCTTGCCATATCCTTGCAATATGCAGACCTCCTGAAGCTCTTGATATACTTTTCCTCTCTCATTCCACACTAAACAGACATCCACCATTGTGGCTTCTCCTCACTATTTGACACTTTTTCCACTCGTTGAAGCCGGATTGGGCATTTGAAATCCCCATTATAGATATCAGGGAGAAACAAGAGAAGAAGCCCACATCTGCAGGTTCTCATCGAGCCCTGCCATTGAGAGCATTGTAACACAGTCAGCTCCAATTGTACTGAAGATGACCACTCTCACTGATTCTCTCTGCACCCAAGAGCTCTTTTACAAACCCCATTGCTGCCGACTCTTTGCAGCCGAAGATGGTTTGCAACTGCTTGTCTGCAACTGGCTTTTGTGCGATGGTGGGCCATTTCACAAGCTGTTATAATGGCTGCCACCACAACATCAAACTAGAGCTCACCACACCAAATTGTACATGCAATAAGATAGATCAAAACATACCACACATCCCATCTATATTCTGTGCTTGAGAAACTTGCCATGATTGTCTCCACACATGGGTTATAAATGGTATACAGTTCATCTTGAGTTTGGTTATTGTAATATGGTGCCAAGAATTTTTATGGATAGGTTTATATCATACAAGCATATCAATCAACTTAGTAAGTAGGGTGTGGTGGCATGGTTAAGAGATTAAACATTTCTTAGGGTGGTTGAAAGGGTAAAAATTTGATCAATCTATCGCATGTTTCTTTTGATGCACTATATTTATATGGGAATGGAAATTGGTTGATTCCATGATTGGACAAGTAATCTGCAGATCCATTAGCTTCCTTATAGCAATTTGTGAAGTTGATTTGCTCAAAGGTTTTACTAGTTTGGATTGTTTCTTCTAGAAGAAGGCTATTCAGCTTCCAATTTACACATTTTTCTCTATATGACATCCATTTATCACCAGCATTGAGTCAACTTCAAGTTTCTGCACATCCATTGATCTGGCAAGTTTTAAGCCAGACTGATGCTTTGTATTCCGCCATATTGTTGGTAAATGTCCCCAAGTTGATGGAGCTACCATGCTCAAAGACTCCCTTATCATCACTGATTATGACAACTGCACCAGCTGGTCTCAGGTTTCCTCTCAAAGCCCCATCAAAATTTAGGTTTGCAAAACCTACCTGTGGGCACATTCACCTCAGATTTTTTCTCATTTCTCTTATCTGTTACCCCTTTAATGGGCTACTTAGGATAAAATAACTTGTTTTAGTGAGCATTCAGAATTCATATTTTGTATTTCCATTTTAGATTTAGATTTTTCCCTGACTTGAGGGTTTATCTTGAAGGTTTTTAACATGTATAGGAGGATAATTATTGGGTTCCTAATCGTGGTATTAAGGAGAATTTGTTGGCACTGGGTCTGAAGATCAACAGTGGCTTCGTTTTTGGCTGCTTGTGTTAAAGATAACTATAAATCAGAAATTATATAATTGGAAGAAGCCATAAGGACTGCTTTAGGTGGTATGAGGAACAACAGTGAATTAAATGTATGGAGCCCTATATATATCTGTTTTGGCAAATGAAAGGAATGGGATGGAAAGATTAGAATAACAGTGAAGAAGATGGTTAGTAAAGACTGAAATCAGAGAAGGGAGGTTAGAAGTCATGATTATAAAAAAAATGCTTTTGCAGGAAATATTAATAAGAGGGGGCAATCCTGGAAATTGAGGTAACCTGGGTCAGTACAATAAAGAAAATTCAAAATTCCCATTAATAAATTCTGTGTTTGTAACAAAGTCATTAAGGTGAGGATTTGATTAGGCAAGCAAATGCTTTTCCATTTTCAGACCTTGAAGGGATAGTATTAGACTGGTTCCAAATTACTGAATTAGAGTGGGAAGAGCATTATTACCTAGAAATATCAGCTTGGTATCAATTTGTGACCGCAGTTTACCATAACTTTTGGGCTTATACTTATGGCCTCATTACCAAGTAATAGCAAGGCATTGTCATATTATCAGGGGAATAATGTCAAGCCAGTCTACTGGTAGACAATATTCCTCTCCATGCATGTGGTTGCAATGAATATGTATAGATTGGACAAACTTGTGGCCAGGAAGGCATGTATGCAGCAGGATTCTTTTGTTTGGATAGATGTTTTTGACCCACTTTTCTAGGCCTTCTTACCTGATTTCTTCATACTCATCTGCTATCCTGTGAACATTTTTCCTGTCAGATTTTTATGTTATTTCAACATCTGATGAGGTTTCTGTGGCCAAAAGACAGCATTTCGCTATGTCTGGAAGCTTTATAGTTTATTACCATTGTGATATTTTGGTCATTCTTGGTCGAAGCTGCACTGAAATGAATAGGAATACCTATTGTACCTCAATACAACAGTTTTCATTGCCTGCCAATGCTATCTGACCATGTAGGCAGCCAAAAGGTAGCAAGTTACTCGAGTGTTAACTTTCTGTTGCTTTTGCTTTTCCTACCTGATTCGAGTGACATCAGATTTTCTTGTACAATGTTAGGTGATCATTTTATCTGTTTGGCCTATTTTGCATCAATATAATGCCATGAATAACCGAAAGGACAATGTGATGGCTTGGAGGGTTTCTGTGTCAGGGCTATGATGGTTATAGAAATCATAAATCAGGTGTTCTATGTGAGGCACTGGAGATATTTGGGAACTCAAGTTGGATGTTACCTAGGAGAGATCTAAGGGTTTTAGGAAGGTAGATTGGAGGACATTGGAGCTAGACTGTTTCAGCCTTCTTATCAGTTGTTGCCACCTTGACGATATCCTGAAAACAACCTAGGCCTGTTCAAGTAGAAAAATAATTTGAAATCAGAGTGAGAATGTAACAGATTTCCTGCTATTTAATCTCTAAACTAATTCTCTATGTCAGGTTCTTTATTGTAGGTCTTGCTAAGGTAGTTTAACTACCCATGCATGCACACACAAAGCTTCAATACAATCACACCTGATCAAATATTTAATGCTTCAATTATTATTGTTTGACAAGGTAATCTCTTTACTTGACAGTTGTATTGTACCCTAAATGTTAGCTTGGACTATATTTAGTTTACAGCTGATGTTTTGTTTCACCGAGTTCAAATCATTGTCATGATTCTTTCTGGGTACTAGTTAGAAACTTTTAACTCTATTGCATAAGGATATACCCTTTAAAACTTTGTATCACAAACTTTAGCATATGGGTAGACCCTTATGTTTCAGAAACAATACGAAAAAATCAACACAGTTTGCAGATTTTTCTTCTGTACATATATGTTTTGGTTCTGGATCTCTAATGAAGCTTGTATTCTGCTAATGTATGATTGAGTCTTTGTAAGCATAAATTTTTTCACGGAACAAAAGTATTCATGTTTATCCATGCTGCATATATAGTGAGCTTGTGGAGAAATCATATCCTTTCTGTAGAATAGGGGATATTGCTGTCTGTTTTGGTGGGATGATATAATCTCTGCTCTTATTGACCTTGAAATTGAACTGTATTTTAAGATTATTTTTCTAGAACTTTATTCATATTGTATGAGCCTATGAGATGTTCTACAGAAGAAAAGAAGGCCTGAAGTTGTCATGTTTATCCATGCCGTCTTTGTAGTGAGTTCATGAAGAGGTCATATCCTTTCTGTAGAATAGGGGATATTGGTGCATATGTTTTGGTGGGATGATAAAATCTCTGCTGTTATTGACCTTTGATGTGCACTCTATTTCAAGATTGTTTTGCTACAATTTATTGTGCGATGCATGGTCTACAGAAGAAAAAGAAGACCTCTACCTGTTTGATATGAAGCATAAATTTTTATTGATGTTATTCTGTAATTACTAATAATTTGCAGGGTTTTCGGTACGTAGCATCTGGGCCTATGGTAAGATCTTCATACAAAGCTGGAGAGTACTATATTAAATCTATGATTGAAGCTGATAGAGAGAAGGCATCCGCATCAACTATTTAATTTGTTCCCAAAACACAAGCCATTTTGACCATTTATTCAGTATGTAGCATCCAGCTCAAAGGTAAGATCTTCATGGCCAGTGGACAACCTGACTTCAGATGTGACTTTATCATAACTAACTAGCTCTCTGAATTCAGATGTGATCAATAAATCATTGAATCATCTACCTCAACTATAATGCAGTGGACAACCTGAGGTTATTGTTGTTAGATTTGTATCCTTTCTACTGTTGGATCCAACAGGAAGATTGTATATATAGGAAATTGAAACTTTGGAAAGAACAATTGCCGGAACTTTTAATTAGTTTGGATGGATTGATGTACTGAAAGCTTGGCTTTATGCCTGGATGAGTCTTTGTATTTGGAGTTTATGGGAATAATGAAC
The DNA here is from genome assembly GCA_007115665.2 of Sequoiadendron giganteum. Lineage (NCBI taxonomy): Eukaryota > Viridiplantae > Streptophyta > Pinopsida > Cupressales > Cupressaceae > Sequoiadendron > Sequoiadendron giganteum. The sequence continues at coordinate 124,692,000 of CM021103.1, read as the reverse complement.
ATTGAAAATCTCTATAGCTTTGTCTATATTTTGTATTTGTTGGGGAGAGATCTTTGCCCCATGGCTGAATTTTTTTTGAAGAACATAATTATTTGCAATTACTGAGTGGTAGACAAAGTGTTTCAGTTTGAAAATTGAGAAACATATGTATTTTAGGGAATTGTAAGTTAAGGACCAAACTTACTACCAATACATGCATATTGTGGCAAACTTGATGAATAGTCTTTCAAATATTTACTAATTAGTGAATGCACGTTTTGAAAACTTTGTGAAACATTAGTCAGTTGGCAAAAATAACAGCCCATAAGACATTTTCTATACCTATCCACCATTCACTCACGCCTAGATTATAACCAGATTAAGTCCCTCTACCTCTCTGTTATGGTACGAATAAAAATTGGTCCCACAACTTGTAAAATGGAGAAATAATTGATTTGCGGAGAACCACTAAAAAATTAATGCATAGTAGAATATAATTGGATTAGCATTAGTGGATGTTCTACATGCATTTTTTACAAGCCAAAATATTGATTTTGCTGGATAGGGCTAACATATTTGTGATACACTTTACAAGGATAGAAATATGGTGAGACTTTGTTATGCCCCAAGCTTTCACCCAAGAAATTAATGGTCAACAAATGGGCTGACAATTTTCTTTTGTGTTATAGTAGTAGCAATACACTTGCACACTATGGTATTCACTAAATAACACAACATCACAATCGATGCATAGGGCAGTGTCAGTTTGATGAAAGACTTTACACGACCATGGGATAAGATAGAGGAGAAAGAGTCTTAGAGTCTCCTCTCAACCAATGATATAGTGCTTAGGCCTACTTGTTGACACAACTAAAAGGTAAGAATGGAATGTTTTAAAGCATTGGCAAAAGATTTATCCTTGTGCGATGATCTCATTGCAATGATCATACAAGAGGGTAGAGTTTCCTCTACCACAATGATTAGGTACTAGAGCACTAGCTCCATCTCTCATGAGCACCAAGAACAAATGAGAACAGACTTTCGTTTCTTGGTCCAAGAAAACTCTTTAGCATTGTTTCATTTTACAAAGAAAACTAAGATATACTTCTCATATAAGAAATGATATAGGAACATCTAATAAACCATTTAAGAACACCTATCTAGAAGATTACACAATAGGGAGAATCGCAATCTCAATCTAGTCCAACAGGGGACTACCCATTTCCTCACAAGGTAAAACTTATAGCATAAGGAAGAATGATTGACAAAGAACATTAAACACCATCAAACCAAGGTAATAGGAGGACAAGGTAAACCCCAATGGGCATTCTTTCTTTAGGGAACTTTTTCAAAAAGGGTTGGCAACTATCCACTATCTTAGGATCACCCCCATTACAAATATAGAATTGCCTCTAGTATCAAAATAATTCTCTCGTTAAAGTAGACAATTCAAAACAATGCACAAAGCTTCATAAGAACAACGAGGATCCCAAAGACTTTAAATCTGACACTAAAGGTGTTAAAGGAATCCTTGAAAGGTCTACTGTCGCATTTCACCATAAAAAGTATATTTCAACCTCCAATGGCATGAAACAAGTTCACAAGAACAAAAGCATGTGTATGGCCAAGCCAATGCAAGTCTTAAGCAAACTAACATTGGACAAGGTATATCTTCCTTGATTTGAGTAATGTTCTTAAATTGTTCAAAATATTGAATTTAAACATGTCAAGGCTACCATTTACTATGTTTAGAATCCACAAAAGGTCATTGTCAATTTTACCATATACTGCTATTCTCATGTAATGCCCCCTATTCTTATGATGTGACAAAGGAAACATAAGAACAATCGTAACTCTTAAAACCATAGATTTAGGTGTAGCAACATCCTACTAATGAATTCAACTAAGTATAGCATCAAAGTGGTAGCATACATAATTCATAGGTTTCATATTGACATGATTGTAAATTAGACCGACACATCCTTAAGAGTTACATACCATAGGATTCCATTGCTAATCAAGATACTATTTTGGCCCAAAAAAGATCAATGCAAGATTAATCTAGTACACTCATCCCAAATGTGGATAGTTTATATAAGATTACGAAGATAGTTTATAACACTTATACAACTAGAACCATAGTATTACAAATGTTCTCAATTAATTGAAGTTCTACAACACAAGAACCAAGAGAACCTTGCATGCTCTCCAAAGCATCACCAACAATCCAATTAGCCTCAACGATAATGAGCTTGCCACCTAACCATGTGGGGCCTTGATGCCCACCTCGCTAGATTAGGAGGCAACCGATTGGGTAGCCAAACAACACATAAAACAAGGTGGTTTTATAACTACTCATGACAATCACATCTCATAGACAAAACATCAAATAAAGCATGCATGGAGGTTTCACAAAATGATTCAATGCATACAATTGTGAAACATTGACTACATCCAAATGCACATGCACTTGGGTTCTTGTGTACTAATTGGATACAAATGATTTGACATACCAAAAAGGAAGAATATCATATGCTTTGAATGGACTGCCATCACAATGGTCTCAAGACCTTGTGGAGTTGAGAAGTGCTCTCATCCATTATAGAAGATGCTCAATGACATTTGCATCAATCTTCAAGGATAAAATAAGTGTCCATCACAATCATTCGAGGGATTTGTAAGTAGAGTTTGGTTGATCTTGTTAAGATGTATTTTGTGTTTGAACCTCATTAAATTTTAATCATTGTAAGTTGTTAATCTCTCACATGTTTCAACCATTCACTTAATTTTAATTGGTTTGAGTGGGAGGGTCTACTCCATTCTAGTCTAGAATCATTACTCTTGAAACAAAGGTATCAAATACACAAAAATATTTTGGCTAAAGAACAAGGTTTAAGCTATGACACAGATTGTCAAAAGATAAACAAGCTCATTTCCATAGGGAGACTTATTGTCCTACATAATAAAATGATTTAACATGATCTAAATTTCAAAAGTATCATTTATTGGAAAACACATCAAGAACCATGTAGTCCAATTCCACCATTAACACATTTTATATTTTCTTGAAATTTTAAAGTGTAGAATACCTAAAATCTATACCCTTTAGAGAACGAGGGGGCAAGGAGATCACATCAAATTTTGGCAAAATTTTGTCATAACTACTCAACAAATTTAGAATTTTAAAAAATATGAAAACCTACAACTAGAATTTTTCAAAATAAATTAAAGTTTAATTCTAACTTTAGAGCCAACAAACCTTACAAAGCCACACAAATCTAGATAAGGTGGAGCATGACCAAAAATATAAAATTGAATAGATGCATAATTATTTAAAAATAAAATATCTTTCAATATTGCAAACTCAACTCAACAACGAAGATTTTCCTTTCCCTAATACAATTCACACACTAAGCCTTTGCAATCCTTTCCAAGGTTCAAATTTCCAAACAAGGGTTTCAAACATTTTTTTTCTACAAGGCAAGAGCTCTCACACCAAGAAGGAAAATGAACAAGTGAACAAGTCTTCTCAAATACACATAGTTCTTTTTTTTATTTCAAAATTTTAACCTAAAATGACTTTTCATCCAATTTCCATTTAAACTAGACAATTTGCAAAATAGATATTTTCATTTCAAATAACTAATCTTCAAATAATTAATAAATTTTTCACCAAAATTCACACAAACAATTTTTATCTTTTCAAAGGATTTATGTACTTCATTTTGATAAATCTATAAAATCTTTTAATTTCCTTTCAAAAATATGAATAATTTATCTGTCATACACCAATTTCCCTACACTATTAAATCAGTAAAATTATTTTCAACTTAATAGTATATTAGTCATTTTGCAAACAATACAAGCATTTGGAAAACTATATCAATGAAACACAAAAAGACAAGTAAACTTATTCAAAGCACTTACACTTTAACGTTTACATGTGAAACATGAATCTTGAATCAACATTGATTCATATCAAGGGCTTGTAGGGTTAAATGAAGCACATATTGTAACTTGTGATTGAGTGAGATGGGGAGTACAAGTATGAACATGTTTATTGTAGTTAATTGCCTTTGAATTAATTATTGTTGGGTTTCACATGTGTCTTCACACTGTAAACAAATGTAAAACACATCTACACAATACAAGATAAAATTACATGATATAATCAATTCGAAATGAAATCAACCAAATCATATATACATATATGATTACATCATATCCAATAAAATTTAATATAATCAAAATTGAAATGAAAATGACAAACTCACAATTATTTATTAAAGAATCCCGCAATACTACATGCATAAAACTAACTTAATATTAACATATATTAATAATACTAGTGAAATTGAATATATCAAATAGTTACAACATGTAATAATAATAATCACATCTACTTGAAGATGATCTATCACTTACATGATTTAGGTATCAAGTATCAATAACAAGCCACTAGTGTCAAACCAATAACATAATCACTATCCATGAAAATAGTGAAGCTAAAACATTGTTTACATGTTGAAGCATACATTCATAACAATGTGTTCAAAATACATAGTCAAACACCTAGATCGCAATACAAAATGACATAGATGATAATTTTTTTATCAAAATCAAATAACAAATAATGTACATATGTTTGTGGATCTTATAAACATACCAAACCACCAACATTTGAATTTTAGTTAGTAAAGTGTCTCATAATCACATAGAAGAAGCTTGGGTTCTTAGAAGATAAAAAAGAAGAGAATGGTAAGATGCAAATGACTATTCATTCACTTAGAGAACTATTCAAGCTTTGGATTGAAAGTTAAATTTATATCAAATTAGAACATATTCTTAATTTTATATTAAATTTAAACTTGGGAGTGAATGCAACATAGAAAAACATTGAAGAAAAAGATGTAAAAAATGCATTGTTAACAAAATTGTAATTCATAGTATCAATTTTGTTAGTTTGGTAGTTGACAACATAATAAAGTTTTTAGAATTAAAAAATGACAAAATCATTGTTGGTTTTGATGTATATACAAAATTGAAAATTAAATTTACATTTAACATTTGGAGATATAACATATTTACTTCGTTGGTGATAAATTAACAAGACCTACAAGAATGTCATTGTTGTGTTGAGAGGAGGAAGTGAAGATAATTTGACATCTTAAAAGATTGGTAATGTGGGTGTAGCATGCTAAGGTGGGATTGCATTGGTTCTAGATGCAGTAATGGGTGGGTATTAACTTGCTAGATGTAATCTTACGAGTGAAAAAGATTCTTAGAAATGTATAGGCTACTTTGGCTTTGAAATTGTTGTACATATTCTAATATGATTGCTTCAAATAAATACTATACATGAAATCTAAATTGTGATTGAAAATAGCTCTTGTCTATATTTGTCCATTGCCTAATTCATCAATGGTGTCAAGTACAAGTATATTTTATTGTTTTTTATTATTAAAAGTGAAACTTTGTTGGGTAGTAACTATCTTTTGACAACCTTCCAAATTCAACAAACCCAATTATAGACCAATCAATTTATTATAAATTAACTAGATTTGATCACTCAACATTTTAAGTTTTTTTCTATTTTTGCAAGAATAATTCTAGGAATAAATGTACAAACACATTCCCAAGCTAGTCAATCTCTTAACTACATTTTCATGTTTTGTATTGACAAAATGACTTTGTCCCATTGATGAGCTCTTATGGGGTCATTCCATTATCAAACACTTACCTTGAAAATGGAACTAAGAAGAGGGTAAGTAGTCCTCATAATTCAAAATATGAAGATGCACACATTTGACAAACTCCCTTGAGTCTAAAGTAAAAGTGCATCTAGGTGTTTTTTATACTTGAACATCAACACAATAAATCACTTTTGAGGACAAATAGTTGGTCTTCAACCGTATATAATTCAACCATAGATGACTAATTAATATTTTCATTGAATTATAAATTTGGTGACAACACTTGGTTTTATAATTATATGTGTTTGTAATTATATGTGTCTCTTCTAAGACTTGCGCACATTAAGCTTAGGTTTATTTATTTTTATGAATATGCATTGGTTTTGAAGGGACTATAAACATTGCAGAAGATAGAGAAACACTAAGATGACACAAAAATACATGGATGAGACAAAAATGCTATAACGCAATTGCCATGCAAGAACCAAAACAATTGCAACCAAGTTGTCAAGCACAAAAGAGTACCAAATGGTCTAGCCTAAATAATGATAGACCATACCCTACTCAACTTCACACCCTTAACTTTGGTGTGTGATTAGGAGAAAGATTTGGGAAGACCTTTCTTCCACCTTTGAACAATTATCTAGGACATGTTATCATCCAAGTCCTCAAACCTAGGAGAAAAGGGAGGAGACTCCCCCTCAAAGGTCCCATCAAAAGGTGCAACAACAACATGGGAACGTATAGCTAAAGATGTCAATCCTCTGTCAATTGGTTTAGGAGCAAGCATAAGAAATTCCAAATCCAAGGGTATAATAGTAGTAGTGGAAATGAGATATTGATCAATTAGATCAAAAAATGGGCGAGACTCACTGATAGGAGTTAAAGGAACTATTGGTGTGGGACTCTTGGAAGTCACACCAACCACATTAGAAACCTCAACATCTTGAGAAGACTCATCATATTGAGAGGAATCATCAACTACATAGTTAGAAGCTTTAATAGTCAAGTAATCTTCATGCACATTATTCCACCACATAGCTACACCCTTACACTGAGAGAGAGGACACTTTGAAGCTAGGTGGTCGATGGTGATACACCATCTAAATCTAAAAAGGAGACCCTCATAGTAAAGTGGTTGAGTCAAAGGTCAATCCCCCACCATAAAAATAAATCCTTGTGAAGAGCCTTGAAGATATCAATGCCCACCAAAATACAAAAAATTAGAGTGATCCATGAAGGAAGTAGCATTGTCAACCTTGAAGAAGTGATTGATTTCATTGCTAATGGCCTCATAATAGGAATCTTCCCAAAATCAAATAGGGAGATTTATAATCTTAACCCAAAAAAATCTAATGTTGAGTGATTCAAAGAGGGGGTTGGAGGAGATAGATTGAGGCCTCATTGAGAGGGAGTGCTCATCCCACATCCAAAACCTATCATCAATCACCACATCACTTTACTTTGAAGAGGAAAAAGTTGCAATCAAGGAGCCCCTAGTGCAAGGAAAAATATCAAATTTTCATCAATGAGAGGCTTCTAAGATTCAAAACCCCAATTGTGTAAGTCAAGAAGAGAAGGCAAAAAATTATTAAATCTATAGACCAAGCCACAATGGAGATAAAATTCTTCATTTCCAATTATGTATTATTCACATATTACAACTGGGGAGGATTTTGAATAGGGAAAAGGTCAATTTTTTCTCTCACAATGAAGGGTTGGAAGGCACCCTTGTTACAACTATGGTTGCATAAGGATGTTGGCAATATGACCATAAACCACCAACCATCATGCCACCAAAAACATGATGACTAGCAGATACCATCGACTAGACACAATCCTATAGGGTCTTAGCACCATTACTAGCCCCCAAAAGTAGACAACCACCAACTGAAGGCATGGGAAGGTGGAAGGAAAAAAAGCCAATACCTAAGAGAGGCAAAAAATTGCCTGCAAGAGGAGGAGATTGCAAAACACTTATTTATAATTTTATAGGAACATGAACAAAATAAATATGACCATTAAAAACAATTATAGGTCCAAAACCTCTACTCAAGTCAACCCACAATACTGTGTCCCACTTTTTGGCCAAAGTAGGACATTGGAATCAATATTTTTCACCAAATTCGAACTTTATGAAAACTATAACAACTAAATCATTAAAAAATTGGAGATGATGTGAACTAGCTATTTGTGAGGATTTTTGTGTAGATTCTAAATATATATGTTTTAAGAAAATTAAAAAAAAATTGTGAATTTTTTTATTTATCTTTTAATAACTTGTTTGTTATAGTAAACAACATTTTTATAAAGCGACATTTATGTTGTAACATATAACTTCATTTTATAGAAAGGATAAATTATATTTTTTGAAATTTATAGATTTGTAACACCAATATCTAGTGCATGGATATTTTTTCATATTTTTTTGTTGCATATACATTTTTAATTAATTTTGGAAGTTAATTTTGGAAGTCAGAGTAATTATAATTTGGACATAGGTGTATGTCATAACAAATAAATTGTTTTGTATGGATTGAAATTCAATTATTATTATTTTGTTGAAACAAGGACATCAATACCTAAGGCATAAATATTTTTTAGATTTTTTTCTCTATTTTTTGCACGTGTGAAAAAAGTACCTTGATGTTTTGTGAAAAATCTACATTCACAAGAAACATAATAATAAAATTTAAAATAATCAAAATTATACTTTTTGGAAAACTTATAATAAGGGCTTACATACTTACAAAATATAATTTCTAAATGAATTTATTTGATCCCTTAAAAGGTAAAGAAAAAATGGGTTTTCATCAATATTTTGATATGTGTGAATGAGACTCCATTGAGGGTATGATTTAAGACTAGAGAGGTTCTATCCAAGGGGGTTTGATCTAAGGAGGTCTTATCTAACCCTCTTCAATTAGAACCCTTTACATGGAACCCCTCAATTTTTAAGTCATTAAATTTTCTAAGAAACATGTTATTTTAGCCAAAAGTCAAGATGTCCCAAAAGTGAAACACACTATTGTGGCAACACCCAGTCACAAGTCCTATAATTCCAAAAGGGGAAAAAACAACCATGTGAACACCATAATCTATTAGTATTTTAGTGTTGAGTAGGGAATTGGCATCGAGAGGGAGAGGTATTTCAAAAAGATGCTCTTTGTTATTTCTTATGTTAGGATTTTATTATTATGCAAATAATTGATACAAATGTAGATAGGTCCATTCATAGTTATATATTTAGTTGTGTGAGAAAATATTTAAAGATGAGTCAATCCTAATGCTTAATCAACTACTACTAAATTTAGTTGTGTAAATTTTATTTTTTGGAGTTAATTATTTGTTACTCCTAGTTATACCTTACTTACACCTCTACTTCATTAGTGTAACAAATAGATGTTGGCTATCCAATTCATATATAAGTATTGTACAAGTTGATCTATTATCAATAAAGTAATCAATGTGTTATTTTTATTTGTCAATATGCATGTTCTTAATCTTTATTTAATGCATTTTTCAACTGTGGAATATTTTATTTTAGAAAAATTGATTTTGAAGGAACCATAAAATCTATATATCATATACAATAACTCAAATACTACATAAATTTTTTCTAGATGAGACAAACATTACAACTACAATCAGGCTACTAAGCAAGATCTAACACAAATACAACAAAGTTGACAAACAAAAAATATTACCCAAGGATCCAACCTAAACAATGCTAGGACCTACATTATTTAACCTCACACTCTTAACTTTGGTGTGTGATTGGGATATATTTGAGAAGACATTTCTTCCACCTTTGAATAATTATCTTAGAGACATTATCATCTAAGTCCTCATACATAGGAGAAGGGGGTTCCCCTTAGGGTATATTCATGGGTGTAACATAAATAGAGGAATGCCTAGTTAGAGATACCAATTGATGATTAACCACCTTAGGAGTAAATGGATGCCATATTTATATTAGGAATAGTAGAAATGAGAATTTGGGTAATCAAATCATAAGCTAGGTGGGACTCACCAATAGGAGTTGAAGGATTTGTAGGAGAAAGACTCTTTAGAGATGCATTAACCACATGAAAACCCCCTCAAGAATGTGACTTATTAGCATAACGAGAAGAGAAAACCCAAGACTTGAGAAAATTCATCATCCTAAGAGGAATCATCAACCCAAGTTTCAAAAGAATTAATGGTCAAGTGATCATTGTGGGGATTCCTCCTCCACCTAGCCACTTCCTTGAGTAGAGACAATGGTTAATTTGAATCCAAGTGACCGATGGAAAAATTGATGTTTGTAAGGGTGATCTTGGAAATTGATTATATGAGTTGTCAATTGTAATATGTTAAATGCATACATGTGTAGATTGTTGTATTGATATGCTTTTTTATTTACTTATGAACAATCACATTTAGCCCACACTAACTCATTTGATTGCAAAATCCGATGAAATTTTTCGACGAAAGCTATATAATAAGATGTATCGTCGAGTACTTGTGATATTCAATGTGAAATTTTTATTTTTTAAAATTTTATCCCTGACGTTCGTCAAAATTTCGATGAACCTTATTTTTTGTCGAAGTTTCGACGAAGATTTTTCATTGAAATTTCGACAGACTTACAAAGTTAAATTGTGGCCGATATAAATAACACTGATCTCGACTATTTATTGTGACAGTGTTTTGCTTGACAATTTTCTTGGGAAAAATCAGAAAAAAAACTCAAGAAGATATCACCAGGTTGAGGGTAGTCATTATCTTTTTCGAGAATTCATTTGTGAAGTCAGATTTGTACTTCCAGGTTTGAAAATCATATTTTAAAGCAACATCTCATCAAATTTAATTTTGTCTTGTGCATTTTCATAATTTCATTTCCAAATTTTAGACCTGACTTCACAGATTCTTTATAAGGGAATTGTTTATAACTGATGGAAAATTCTTGATGGATTTGGACAAAGATTATATTTGCAAGGTTTCAATTTTAACCCTAATGATCAATTTTCAATAGATTTGGGAGCCATAACTAGATAATATCAAAAGCATAGGGATAGCTATCGAGTGAAATAGTTGTCAAGATTCAAGCCTAAAGGGTTGAACAAAGAATTGGGAATGTTTGATAGTGGATAGTTAGAGCCATTTAGCTATGATATTTTTGAAGACTACTTCATAAAGATGTATTTTCTCTTTGCCAAGTTTCATAAATAGATTTTAGACCTTAGATGCCAGTGTCTTATAAAAGCAGTTATGGTATATCTGTTACCTGAAGTTCTTGAATTTATTTTAACTCTATACAAATGTATCTATTTTTTATTTGAACAAGAAAGAAAGAAAGCAACCAATTTCTAAATATTGTGAGATATTTAGAGCAACAAACTAAAAAATGAAAAAATGAACGTCAAGGCCTCTCTATTTTTCTTAGTTCACTTACAATTTTTAGATGCTGCCAAACATATAGCAAGCTATAACTATCATGTAGATTATATGATTTCTATTTGTTTTGTACTTTGGAACAATTTACAGGATGAAATTGTCTCCTCATGTAGATATATAAGCTACCAAATTCCTTGAGAAGTTGAAACAGGAATCAAAAGACGAGCCTGTCAAATTGGAAACCAAACTTTTTGTGGTAAGAAGAGTTGATTTTGACATGAATGGAATGTTGTAACAACTTTATTAAGTAATACAATTTATTTAGTTATTTGACAATTTGGTGATTTGTGTGTAGATATGCCACCATATGAAACTGAGTGGAAAAGAGCACTCCTTACCTTATCAAGTAATATCCAGGTAAGATTTTATAGAAAAATAACTTGTGCTTTTAGTGAAGCTGATCAACCTACTCATGCTTTTCCATGCTTAATTTTTTCCTTTTGGATTGAGCTACTTATGATAAATTTTTAACTTTCCTTGCAACTTGTGTATTACCCTCTCAAGTTTTTAACTAGTTAAAAGTAATCTCTTATAAAGGATATAAAATTACTTAGTACTTTAGATTGTCCTTTTTTTTAAGGGAGGCATCTGAATATTGTTTATATAATTCAAATTTATTTGAGAGTAAGCATATTTAATCTCTATGTGGTAGATTTAGACACTAAAAGAAAGTATTTGACCTTATTAGGAAAAATGAAGCAAAAAACGTAAAAGTGCATCATAGGATTTCTTTTCATGGTTTTCATTGTAAAGTATGCAACTTATTTCAATATTTTCTCATGGAAATCATATGAAATTATTCTATGGACTATATAAACTCATTTATTGTAAATGTTGTCCTCTCCTTCCTATTATGCAAGATCATTCAAAACCTCTGCTACTTTTTGACAATGACATATGACTGTCATATCTCTGTAAATCATTAATAGACATAATGGGAGATCCTTTAGAAAAATCATCATCTCTATTGGAAGTGATCCCAAATCCTTTGTGATACCTGCCCTCTAGCAACTTGACTATCCTTCGTCTTTTAGCTTATGCACGAGTTTATTCATTTGATTTCAATGGCCTTGCATAACACTTGAAGAAATTAATTGTGGTAGCTCCTTGAGATATTGTCCATGCACTCCTTAATACACTTGTAGGTTTTCCTCTTTTGAAACTTTGTGAGATGGAAATATTTATTACTTTACCATACTGCAATGAAGAAAATGAACCCTTGACAAAATTTATGATGTTTTAAAATCCCTCTTGACTGCTCAGTTACTTTTCTTTATGTATCTTTTAAAGTTCGTCATACTACCCTATCACTGTTTTTATTAATTTCAATGCCCTTTTCATGGTTATGACATTGAATAATCATTGTTTATTTGAATAGTCATGACTATGATCTCCTTTTGGGAATCTATAGTAAAGTGTCATGCCTTTCTTTGAAGTCCATTTCCTTAAATATTTTATCTTTGCTCGTTGCTCCTTACCTCTATAGTATCCCTGTATTGCATATACATAATAATAACAATTATGGTGATAACTAGTGGACATGGGTATAACATCAAGCATCATACAAATGTAGTTTATATTTGCATATATAATACCCTGAGATACTAATATTGTAGCACTAGTCAAAGAATCGTCATCAAACTATATTTGTTGATCAAAGACAATGAAAAATAAAATATATTAAAATATTAAAAATTGATCTTTTCTATCTACTCCACTATAAATAATAAAGACTTCCAACACTCAAATTGGAATGAAATTTCTACAATCTTTATTATTTACATTGAGTAGATAGAAAATATCATTGTTTTATATTTTACTATATTTTATTTTGCAAATAGCATTGGACAGTAAACTGGCCAATACACTGTCAAACATTGGTTGGACCCTATGAATATATAGGCTATCAATATTTAATCAATTCACATGAGAAATCATACTGACCAATAGTATCAATGAAACTTTGATACTATATAACAATGACTAGTCTTAGTTTGATGACATTTCAAGACCAATGCATGAATATCATTTGAGCCTCATGGCATTGAACATTGTTTTCATTCAACCATGATATAATGTTCTTATAGGAAGCACAATACTAGTATGATTGAATGTATCGAAGGAAATAGGAGTTAGAGTAGATAAAAAGAGAACAAAAATATTATAGTGTAACCTTATTATTATATAAATAAACAGAAAAATAGTAAGAGTAGGAACCCCAAATATCATGTTCATTGTTTATGTGAATATTTGGAATAGAGTGGCCCCTTATCTATTTCAATTGCTGACAAGGTTACATTTATTCTTATTCTCCTTTGCATAGTATAAGCTCTAACCAATATTTAATATTTAGCTTAAAAGTCAAGATAGTATTCCATACTGATTCTATGTCAATAGGAGGGAGGAAGTTGTATATGGATTTTGGAATAAACATTGTGACGAAAGACATGAATTACATGGATGGAAGAAAATTCAATAAAAATGGCAATAGATTTGACATATAAAACCAAAGGATGGCTCTCTGATATTTTGAAGCACTATTGTAATGGTGAAGTCAATTTAGATAGAGGCTTGCTTCATAAGTAGATGGAAGTGTAAGAGACATTTGAAGTTGCTTGTGAGAACAAGATTTAGCTTAACCTATAAAACTGGGCAAATGAAGTGTTGTCCTTACAAAACAATTTTTTCGAGAGTGTGGAAGTGAAGGTCTATACAAGATTGTTTGTATTTATTGTATTAAACATAAATATGTTAGGATCGGTCTCAGCAATCATTTTAGCCTTTCAAAATGATATCATCCTTATTCAGCCATACACTATTTTTTGTCAGATGGATGTAATCATTAAGGAAGACCCTTTCATTATTCCCTTAATGGATTGAAATTTCAAGGAGGCCATCTAATGGTGTTTCCTATTGATATCCAAAGCAGGGATGTGAATAAGACTGATGACTATGCATGCTATATTGTAGATAAAATTCATAGATCTTTTAACTTTATCAAGGCATATAATAGGGTGGTCCACTTCAAATGAAACTCTTTATTATGCCATGTTATTTTATTTCCAAAATTCATTTGTGAAGTCAGATTTGTACTTCCAGTTTTGAAAATCATATTTTAAAGCAACATCTCATCAGATTTCATTTCCAAATTTTGTTTTGCAAGTTCAATATCCTGATTTTAGGATTCTAACGGTTGGAAATCATAGTAAAATCAGAATTTAATTATTTATGGAATTAGCATTTTAATGTGTTTTTGCAAGGGTGGTTGCATGCTGCATTTTTTTGGTATAAAATATTAGAATTATTAGATTTTGCTACCTATCTATGATTAAAAATTATTGGAGTGTGAGTTTGATATTTTTTGAAGATCTAAATATTCAAGCTTGGTAAAGAAAAATCATGTTAGATAATATTAGTCCAAAACAAAATGAAGAGACAGTTGCTAGATTGTGGGCTAGATTGGAAAGAAAGGGTGATGTCAAATGTTATTGTCTTTGCAATAATTGCAAGGGCTTAAAGATGAGAAGACTTTTAATCACAACTGAGAAACATTGTAGGCAACATGGTCACATTGAAGGGGGGCATGATTATCGTCCATTGGTAAGTTGTTCATTATATGTGTTCTATATTGATTGAATTTGTAAATGTTTATATCGTTTTAAAATTTATATATATAAAAAAAATCACTTGATCATGATCATGGTTTATTTGTTTCTATCATTATTATAAAGGTGGGGCGCCCTAGGGCACATGATATGGATTATCATGGCCCAGAGAATGTGGTTTTGCAAGCCGAGGAGCATGGAGCTATGAATATCGAAGATGAAGTTAATGATCCTATGGAAGAAGATGATCATGCGCTAGAAAACACAGTTGAAGATGATGGTACAAATACATTGATCCATGACACATTTAGTGGCACAACTAATCATGATGATCGAGATGACTTTGATGATGTTCATGATTTACCTGTACTTGAGAAGGCATATGAGCCCCTTTATGAAGGCTCCCAAAAAACTCTTCTCTTTGTTGTATTGTTGTTGGTGAACTTGAAGGTTATGAATGGTTTATCCAACATAGAAATCTCACGGATGTTAAGGTATGTCATATATGTCATCTTTGTTCATCTATTTTAATTGGTGTTAGTTCATCACTAGTAAATAAAAGATGAAATATGTACCATTAATATTCTTTATATTAACAAATTATTTTTTTGTTGTAGATTGATTGGTGAATTTTTGTTACCACCATCAAATATTTTACCTCGCCCATATCGAGATTTATCTGGAATTATGAAAGATATTGGAATGGAGTATCAAGCAATAGATGCATGTCCCAATGATCATATTATATTTCATAAACAACATGAATTTGCAACAGAATTCCCAGAATGCCATATCAGTAGATATCAAACAGATCAACTAACAAAAAAGGTGTCTCACAAGGTTCTTCATTATATTCCCATTATTCCATATATGCAACAATTATTTAGGTGTTAAAGCTTAGCACAATTAATGGATTACCATGCACGGAATAGAAGTGAAGACGACATTCTTTGAATGGTTGCAGATGGTTATACATTTAGGGACATGGAGGAAAAATGGCCACACTTTAAAGAAGAACCTTGTAATCTTAGGCTTTCATTGGCAGCGGATGGTGTCAATCCATTTGGAGAGTTGAGATCTATTTACTCAGTATGGCCTGTTTTTGTTATCAACAATAACATTCCTCCATGGATGTCGATAAAAAGGGAGCACATAATGTTGGCAATGATTGTTGCAGGTATTTGTTTACATCAATTTTCTTTAACGTAGTAGCATCTAATTTGTCTTATTTTTTGCATAATGACTTATATTTTTTTCATTTAATAATCATGTACATTAATTTATATATATTGCAGTAAAATGGTTATAATAATTATGTAATATTTATGTTCATTCAACTAGGTAAGTACCAAGTCAAAGATATGAATGTATATATCGAGCCTCTTATAGACAAGTTACTAAAGTTATGAAATGGTATCACTATGTATGACGTATCTAGACCAATAGGACAAAGATAATTTCAATTCCATGCAATGCTTGTATGGACAATTCATGATGCCCTAGGGCTAACACATTTTTGTGGTATTTTATAATGTTCGACTGCAGTTTAACGATATTCAATATTATGAAGTAGATATCATGCATGTTTTTTAAATAATTATTCATTATATATAATTATAAAAATTGGCATATTTAATCCAATTATATATGATCTTGCAGGTCTTCAAACAAAGGGAAAATTTGCATGTCCAATTTGTGGTCCAAAGGTGAAATCTCATCGTTCAACAAGTTTAGGAAAGCAGGTGTTTGATGAGTATAGGCACTTCCTCCACAAAAATCATAAGTATCGAACTACTGAAAAACATCTTTTCAATGGGAAAGAAGAGACTACATCAAAACCACGAAGAATGACACCTCACCTATGGAATTTGAAATATAATAGAATTAATCATCAAGGTTATACATCGGATCATATATGATATGTTTGGAATTTATATTTTTATATTGTGTTGTGTTTACTCATGTTGTAATTGACAATGATTGTCGTTGTTAATTTTTTTAACTTATATGCTTCATGAAGGTTGTCAAGGCATTAATGGTCAGCTTCCACGAGGACTGAAAAGTTATCCCAGACAGTTTAGTAGGTTGCCCTATGTAATGTTCCCCTTTTGGTAGTAATCCTGTCAATGGTTCAGCAGCCTATTCTTGAATCCTATAGGCTCGTTGAGGTGTTTCAAAGGATTCCAATTCAGGAGGTTGATCTTCCCTCATTATTTACTATTTATAGTAAATACTATTTTTGGCAGTTAGCAGTTGTCAGCCTTCAGTTCATCACATCTTTGGTAGCAGTATTCAGAACTAAGCCTTGGCCTTTTGGAAATATTATTTTAATGGATTTCTTCATTAATTGAGCAACTGGTTCTGATTCGCAGTTACCCCTTGGCCTAAGGAACTAACTTCAAGTTGTTTTTAAAAAGGGGGCTTTAAGGGTGGCGCCACATGAAGAATTTAAAAGGTTTTTATTTAATTCTTCTTTGTCTCAAGTGGGGCATATTTTTGAGAAGGAATTATATTTCTTTTTTGGAAATTTGAAAAGGCTTGGCTTTTGGCGTACCTTCTTGGAGGATTTGAACAGTCTCCTCTCTTCCTTTAAAATTGAGGCTTGGCTCCAGCATTTGAACATCCATTATTTTGCTAAAGTTATGCTGTCAAAATGATTTATCATTTTATACTTCGAGGAATGCTGACCTCCTAGTTCTTCCTTCAATTTCGTGTTTGCAAGACAACACCTAGTTGAATTATTGTTGCTTCTCATCCAGACTAGCAGATTGTGTTTCAAGGTGAAATTTTGATGTATTTTCCAGTTTTACAGTTGTTGTTTGCATACAGCTGAACGTTGTTTTTGTTCATGGTTGAATGTATGAATTTTATATTGTTCTAGGCATTTGCTAATAAGATTCCTAAGGTCTAGGTGACCATCTCCAATCAATTTCAGATTTTATTATGGAGTGTGGATTTTTATATTGAAAAATCGCCCCTCTCAAGGGTCGTACCTTTCAGCTTGCATTGGGAAATGTGCCATTAAATATTGCAGGTCTCTTGGAGATTTTTTTGTGTCTTAACTGGGGCGCCTATCTCCCAATTGATCTATACCTTTGACCTCACGCCATTCAAAGGTATTTTGATCGAGTTATGAGCATTTTATATAATTTTGTAGTTGCTGATTTCCATTTCCAGAATTACAGTTTTATGAGATAAAGCAATTCATTCACTATTTCCATATTTTATCTTCTCTCCTCTCATTCTCTAACTTGGAAAACATTGTATAAAAGTGGTGCTTAGAAATTGGTGTTGAACATTGTAATTTGCAGCTTTTCACTTTGTATGAACTGTTAACAGTAGTAGTGTTTCAGTTTTATTGTTGTTGCTCTATTTAATTAATTTCACACTAAGCACCCCTGGATGGTTTACCGCCAGTGAGGACAATCTATTTTGTAACCTCTTTCATACCCACTTCAAGTGGAGAATTCCCACGTTTCAGTGGATGTCTGCCGCAGCAAAAGAAGTCTTAATGTTGTAATCTTTTCCCCCCACTGTTTGGTGGTAGCGTGGAAAGTTCATTGGCTGGTTATCCGCCTTGTTGTTATTTCAATTCAGCAGTAGTACTCCACCATATGTTAGCACCTCGCATGCAAAAGGATCTTGAGTGCACATCCTTGGTGTCGAGTTTAATACTTCTCTTTTAGTATAATCTCATACTTGTTGATTCAGTAGATCCGAGGGATCCTCTAACCATATGCTCGCCCCTCCTCCTTAAGTGGTTTTAGGGCACATTCTTGGTTAGAGTTCTTTCATGTACGTTTTGGTTATGCTAACCTTAACAGGTGATTGACACTTTTGTAAATTTTTGGTTTAAAAATCAAAATAATTGAGAGAGGATATTTTAGTGGTATCAGAGCAGAAGTTCTTTCCATCCTGTGTCTACTAGTCTTTCAGTTGATAGATGAGTGACAGAGCAACCAGATACTTCATCAGAACTCAAGCCAGATCTCGGTTACAGTTTCTGCTAGTGCCAGAAGCAGATGCTTTGTCAAAAGCTTTGAGGGAAACGGGTAAAACAATTGAGAGAATGTTAGACGAGTCCCTTCTTTTGATGGAAGAAAAAGATGCACGAGTAGAAAAGAAGTTTGATAGCATGTTAGAGATGATGGAACATTTTCTGGATAAATTGGATCAACAAACTAGTCAAAATAATATTTAGGCCCAACCAAATCATGCTGGTGAAAACAACAGTAATAGTGGTGTTAATGAAACTTATGTTCCCGGTGGTCATAATGCTTCAGTAGTTAATGGAAGGGATAGAACTATTGGACAGCATGTTACAAATACAAGAGGATCTTCATCCAGACCTATCCTCCCTACATTATCTCCGAGAGATGAACAACAACCTGAAATTGGAGTACCTTTTGCGGATGATGCTAGGCAAGCCTATATGGAGTACATCTCTTTACCCCCGAATATGAGAGATGCATGGACCTTTGATAAATTCATGAATCAAAGAAGTAGAAGGCATGGTGGAAGGAATGAACAACGTCCTCCCATGAATCATAGGAATGATTTTCAACAAGCATTGGGGAAGATTACCTTGGACCAATTTGATGGAGGTAATAAGTGTGCAGCTAGAGCATGGGTGCAGAAATTGGATAACTATCTCTCACTTAGACCAATGTCGGAGGAGGATGCAATTGAGTTTGCCACATTACACTTGGATGGAGTGGCTCATGAATGGTGGACTCATGGTTTGGTTACTCTTGGCCATAACCTTATTCATACCTATGAAGAGTTTACCAATAAATTAATTGAAAGATTTGATACCAAAGATCCCGAGTTGAGTTTCTGAGAATTGGCACAATTGAAACAACATGGATCTTTAGATACTTATGTTGCTGATTTTCAAAGGCTGTCAGTAATGGTGCCTAACATTACTGAAAGAAGACTTGTGGTTCTCTTTGCGGAAGATTTGATGGAGCCTTTGAAAGGTTGGGTCAAATCCTTTTATCCACCATCATTGGATAAAGCAATCAAGAAAGAAAGGAGCATGGAGTTGGCTGCTCCAAGGCCAAAATTTCACTCTAAACCATTCAAAAAGGATAAGAAGAAGTTCACTCCTAATCAGCCCAACAAGTATCCGCAAAGAATATCTGATGAAATCCGTGATCAGCTTTGAAAAGAAGGAGTTTGTTATACTTGTCGTGAACCTTGGACAAGGGGTCACCGTTGTTATGGGAAAGGTAAAGTTCAACAAATGGAGGGCTATTCTAATTATGGATCAGAATCTGATCCACTTGATCAACAGTATGAAACAACAAGTGATGAAGGAGAAGAAGCCCCAAAAGAGGAACCAAAAGTTGGAGATGGTAGTTCTTTTGCCCAACTATCTAGTTTCCAAAAGAATGAATCCTTTCGAGTACGTGGAGTGGTTAGCTCTCAAAGGATTGTTGCTCTAATTGATATAGGAGCAACTCACAATTTTATTGATGAAGGCCTAGTTACCAAAAGAGGATTGAAGACTGAAGATTTTGAAGGATTCAAAGTAATGGTAGCAGATGGCTTTACCATATCTTGCACCAATAAAATTCCTAATCTCTCTATGCAATTGGGGAATTATGAGGTGAAGGATGAATTCTATGTGGTAGGCATTGGAGATATCGATGTTGTTTTGGGAATACAATGGTTGTGATCTCTTGGAGAGATCACTTTGAATCTGCAAACCATGGAATTGAAATTCCAAGCTGATGGGAAGAAGGTGGTTTTGAGAGACATATCCAATGGAGGGCACAGATTGTATCCTTGAAATGAATGGAGAGGCTGATCCATCATGATCAAGTTGAGTGGGCAGTAGAGTGTATGATCTTACCAGCTGATCCGGTTGTAGAGAAAAGACAATACCCACCTGATATACAAGCTCTTCTTTCTAAAAAGAGAAAGGTTTTTGGCGACTTACCTTTAGGAAGACCACCTAAAAGAGGGTGTGAGCATGTTATTGAATTAGAAGAAGGTGCCAAACCTGTCATTACTACTCCTTACCACTACCCAAAGAAGCAGAAGGATGAGATAGAAAAGACTATCAAATAACTTCTTGAGGTAGGGTTCATCAGACCAAGCAAAAGCCCATTTGTTTCAGCAGTGGTATTGGTCAAAAAGAAAGATGGTACAATGCGGATGTGTGTTGATTATCGTGCATTGAATCAAAAAACCATCAAGAATAGATATCCTATTCCTAGGCTAGATGAGCTTATTAATGAGCTCCATGGGGCCATGTTCTTTTCAAAGATTTATCTTCGATCTGGTTACCATCAAATTAGAATGAGAGAAGGATATATTGAGAAAACAGCTCTCAGATGTCACTATGGGCACTTTGAGTTCCTTATCATGCCATTCGGTTTGACTAACATGCTAGCAACATTTCAGTCATGTATGAATAAGACTTTCAGGCAACAGTTGAGGAAGTTTGTGCTTATCTTCTTTGACGACATTCTTGTTTTTAGTAATTCTTGGGAGGAGCACCTTCAGCACTTGGAAGAAGTGCTTAGCATTCTGGAGGCTGATTGCATGTTTGCTAAAGAATCTAAATGTGAGTTTGGGATGAATGAGCTTCTCTA
Source organism: Sequoiadendron giganteum (assembly GCA_007115665.2). Classification (NCBI taxonomy): domain Eukaryota; kingdom Viridiplantae; phylum Streptophyta; class Pinopsida; order Cupressales; family Cupressaceae; genus Sequoiadendron; species Sequoiadendron giganteum. Next base: position 124,670,682 of record CM021103.1, on the reverse strand, counting down.
TCTCGGCCACATTATCAGTTCTAAAGGGGTCAAAGTTGATCCTAAAAATATTAGAGCCATTGTTGATTGGCCACCTCCAAAAAATCTGGCTCACTTGAAGGGATTTTTGGGCTTATGTGGGTTTTATAGAAGATTTGTCAAGGGGTATTCTCACATGGCAGCACCTCTTATAGATCTCACCAAAAAGGGAGCTTTCCTATGGATAGATAAAGCACAAGGAGTGTTTGATAAGCTCAAACAAATTATGAGTTCATGTCCAGTTTTGGCTTTGCCTGATTTTAAAAAGCCTTTTGAATTACAATGTGATGCTTCAGGAGAAGGAGTTGGAGTTGTTCTTATGCAAGACAAACATCCTATTGTCTTTAAGAGTAGAAAAATGAGAGGAGCACAAAAATTATACTCGATTTATGACAAAGAGATGCTTGCCATCATGCATGCTTTGTCCAAATTCCACCAATACTTGGTGGAAAGTAAATTTGTGGTTAAGACTGATCATAATAGTCTTAAACATTTCATGCAGAAAAGGATTTGAATGAAAGGCAACAGAAATGGGTAAGAAAGCTTCAGGCTTATGACTTTGATATCAAGTATGTTAAGGGGAAAAACAATGCAGTTGCGGATGCTTTGTCCAGAAGGCCTCAATTGCAATCACTTTGTGAGATTTCAGCAGATTGGAGAGAGTTGATTGCTATTGATTATGCAAAAAATCAGTTTACTACCAGCATTATAGAAGGCCATTTGGTTGATGAAAGGTATAACTTGGTTGGTGATTTGATTATGTATAAGGGTAGAATCTTTTTGGTACCCGAATCCAAGCTTAAAAGGAAGATTTTTCAGTCATTTCATGATGTTCCTCTTGCTGGTCATCAAGGTATGTTCAAGACTTACAAGTAGATAAGAGAAAGGTTTGCTTGGAAGGGAATGAAAGAAGAAGTCATGAACTACATAAGGGAATGTCCTACATGTCAAAGGAATAAAAATGAACATTCTTTTCCTGCTGGTTTGTTGTAGCCCTTGCTTATTCCAAATTAGAAATGGGAAAGTATTGCTATGGACTTCATCACCAGGTTACCCAAGGTGCAAGGTCGTGATTGCATTTATGTTGTGGTGGATAGATTAACCAAATATGATCATTTTTATGCTATCACTGCTACATTTACAATAGCTCAAGTAGCTGAGTTATTCTTTAGAGAAGTTTTTCATTTGCATGGGTTGCCTAAGACCATTTCCAGTGATAGGGACATCAAGTTCCTAAGTGTGTTTTGGCAAGAGATTTTCAGATTGAGTGGTACAGTGCTCACTCCAAGCACTAGTTATCACCCACAAACAGATGGGCAATCCGAGATTGTCAATAAGTGGTTAGAAGGTTGCCTTAGAAATTATGTTTCAGGGCATCAAAGGGCTTGGGTTAAGTGGCTTCATTTGGGAGAGTTTTGTTACAACTCTTCTTATCACATGTCAACTAAGATGTCTCCTTTTATGGCACTCTATGGGTATGATGCTCCTAACTTTGTAGAATTTGTGTTTGGTGATAGTAGAGCTCCCCAGGGAAGAGATATGCTTCAGCACAATCAAGACATCTTAAAGTCACTAAAATAAAATCTGCAACAAGCCCAAAATCAGCAGAAGTTGTACGCTGATCAGCAACGTATTGAGCGTTCATTTGAGGTAGGAGACATGGTTTATTTGAGACTTCAGCCCTACAGACAGTCTTCTCTCAAAAATAGTGGTGCAAAAAAATTGAAGCCACGTTTCTATGGTCCGTTTAGAGTCACCAAAAGGATTGGTGAAGTGGTATATGAGTTGGAACTTCCAGTGGACAACAAAGTTCACAATGTCTTTCATGTTTCCCGCCTCAAGAAGGCACTTGGGCATAATGTGGTAGCTACTTCAGAATTACCTCCTTTGGATGAAGAAGGGCAATTGGTGCTGCTTCCGGAAGAGATCCTTGATAGTAGGGAGTGGTCCTTGAGGAGGCGAACAATCAAGGAGTAGTTGGTGAGATGGAAAAAATTGCCTATTGAAGATGCTACATGGGAAGGTGAACAAATTTTGCAGCATCTAGCTTTGCAGTTGCTTGAGGACAAGCAATTTCGAGGGGGGCAGACTGTAATGTTCCCCTTTTGGCAGTAATCATGTCAGTGGTTCATCAGCCTATTATGGAATCCTGTAGGCTCATTGAGGTGTTTCAAAGGATTCTGATTCAGGAGGTTTTGTCATCTTTCCTCATTATTTACTATTTATAGTAAATACTATGTTTGGCAGTTAGCAGTTGTCAACCTTCAGTTCATCATGTCTTTGGTAGCAGTATTCAGAACTAAGCCTTGGCCTTTTGGAAATATTATTTTAATGGATTTCTTCATTAATTGAGCAATTGGTTCTAATTCGCAGTTACCCCTTGGCCTAAGGAACTAACTTCAAGTTGTTTTTAAAAAGGGGGCTTTAAGGGTGGCACCACATGAAGAAGTTAAAATTTTTTTATTTAATTCTTCTTTGTCTCAAGTGGGGCATATTTTTGAGAAGGAATTATATTTCTTTTTTGGAAATTTGAAAAGGCTTGGCTTTTGGCGTACCTTCTTGGAGGATTTGAACAGTCTCCTCTCTTCCTTTAAAATTGAGGCTTGGCTCCAACATTTGAGCATCCATTATTTTGCTAAAGTTATGCTATCAAAATGATTTATCATTTTATACTTTGAGGAATGTTGAAATCCTAGTTCTTCCTTCAATTTCGTGTTTGCAAGACAACACCTAGTTGAATTATTGTTGCTTCTCATCCAGACTAGCAGATTGTGTTTCAAGGTGAACTTTTGATGTATTTTCCAGTTTTACAGTTGTTGTTTGCATACAGCTAAACGTTGTTTTTGTTCACGGTTGAATGTACGAATTTTATATTGTTCTGGGCATTTTCTAATAAGATTCCTAAGGTCTAGGCGACCATCTCCAATCAATTTCAGATTTTATTATGGAGTGTTGATTTTTATATTGAAAAATCGCCCCTCTCAAGGGCTGTACCTTTCAGATTGCATTGGGAAATGTGCCATTAAATATTTCAGGTCTCTTGGAGCTATTTTTGTGTCTTAACTAGGGTTCCTATCTCTCAATTGATCTATGCCTTTGACCTCACGCCATTCGAAGGTATTTTGATCGAGTTATGAGCATTTTATATAATTATGTAGTTGTTGATTTCCATTTCCAGAATTATAGTTTTCTGAGATTAAGCAATTCATTCGCTATTTCCATCTATCTTCTCTCCTCTCATTCTCTATCTCAGAAAACATTGTATAAAAGTGGTGCTTAGAAATTGGTGTTGAACATTGTAATTTGCAACTTTTCACTTTGTATGAACTGTTATCAGTAGTATTGTTTCAGTTTTATTGTTGCTGCTCTATTTAATTAATTTCACACTAAGCACCCTTGGATGGTTTACCACCAGTGAGGACAATCTGTTTTGTAACCTCTTTCATACCCACTTCAAGTGGAGAATTCCCACGTTTCAGTGGATGTCTGCCGCAACAGAAGAAGTCTTAATGTTGTAATCTTTTCCCCCCATTGTTTGGTGGTAGCATGGAAAGTTCATTGGTTGGTTATCCGCCTTGTTGTTATTTCAATTTAGCAGTAGTACTCTACCATATGTTAGCAACTCGCCTGCAAAAGGATCTTGAGTGCACATCCTTGGTGTCGAGTTTAATATTTTTCTTTCAATATAATCTCGTACTTGTTGATTCAGTAGATCCTAGGGATCCTCTGACCATATGCTCGCCCCTCCTCCTTAAGTGGTTTTAGGGCACATTCTTGGTTAGAGTTCTTTCATGTACATTTTGGTTATGCTAACCTTAACGGGTGATTGACTCTTTTGTAAATGTTTGGTTTAAAAATCAAAAAAATGAGAGAATATTTCACCCTACTATGAGCAGCTACAAATTATGCATTTGTTTGATATAATTCATATTGGAAAGAATATAACAGAAACATTATGGAAAATATTGGATGGAAGGCATGACAAAGAAAAAATTGTCAAAATTTGTAGTGACATTTAGGAAGCCAATCATGCAATGAAAAATGTCATTCAATTAAATAGCGATGGAGACCAAATTAATATAAGTGCCCTTCCTTGGTTATTAACAGAGCATCAAAGCAATGCTATAAAAGAAGTCATAAGAAAAATTCGATTTCCCACAGGATTTGCTGCGAACATAAACAATATCATAACAAAGAAAAGTGAATTTGGGTCAAGGATGAAAACGCATGATTGGCATACCTTCATTAAGGTAATTATTCTGGTATATTATATATATATATATATATATATATATATCTTTGTTTACTGCATGTACTTTTCAGTGTATTATGTTTACTACTTTTGGAAAAATAATGAAAAGATCATTTTATAATTGTTGCAGTACATTCTACCTCTATCTCTCCCAAACAACTTCGACAACAATGTCAAGCAAGTTATATATGATCTTGGAAAATACACGAGGTAAGTAGCGATATTTGTTCAATTCGTTGTATAGATATAATAATTTCCATTTGTTTTACTTGTTATGTAATATATTGTATATTTTTGTTAAATCTCGTTAATATATTTGTGCCTTGAATCAATTGTAAATGGTTGTCATTTAACAAAATCCATAAAGAAGATATAAATTATTGGAAAAGAAAAATTCCTCGTCTAATGTGTGAAATGCAAAAGTGTCTACCTTCAACATTTTTCAATGCACAAGAACACTACCTCATACACCAAGTTGAGGAGATTGAATTTTGTGGACCTATACACACAAGTTCAATGTGGATGGTTGAGAGGCACTTGAAATTTTTGAAAGCTTTAGTTAGATAAAGAGCACATCCTGAGGGTTCTATGGTGGAGGGATATATGGTATACTAGACCATGGTGTACATTATTGAATATTTTCCTAAGTTTACAACAAAGATCCATGTAGATTGCATTTAACTAATTATACGTCATTTGTGAATTTCATTTTTTTCTGATATAGTTGGTTGAGAGTGGGATGCACTACATTTATACATCACAAACAATCTTGATTGGATGACGGTATGGATTGAATGATGTCAACAATCTGGTCGTGCATTAACATGGGAAGGTGTGGCTTCATTGGTTAAAGAAGCTCATCGTAATGGAGATTCCAATGTTACACCAAGGGAAATTGATTTAGCATATGGTTTAAGAGATAAACAAGTACGTATAAATATATTAATCACCCATATTATTTAATTATTTTCAATTATATTGATGTATATATATGTTGATATTTTTTTCTTTGCATACATTCGACCAAGAATAAATATATTTATCAACTAATGATATTGCAATAATTTTTACATGTTTGACATATTGCAGGTGAAACACCACAAGGGTATGTGGTGCAATGGTCGTAAATTTTGAATCAAAAAGTTGGATGACACAAAGAAAACTTGTGATTCTAGGATATTTGTAGTCTTTTAGGTGACTAATGTTTCATCTAGAAGTAACATACATCCAGAAGTCTCAGAAAATCGATACTATGGGATTTTGGATGATATACTTTAGTGTGACTTTAAGTCCTTCAAATTAGTTTTGTTCGTCGTCCTATGGTACAGGCTATGATTAAATGAAAATGATCCTGAGAGAATTTTTATTGAACATGATAATGGATTTACCATGGTTAATACAAGTTCGATCGAGTGAGCTAGAGATGAGCCCTATGTTCTTTCAAGCCAATGTGAGCGGGTATTTTACTCAGAGGTTCCAAGTAAACTGGTTTGGTCATTTGTTGTTAGACATGATCCAAGAGGAAGGTCGGTAAAGTATAATGTGGTGGAAGAAGAAGATACCGAAGAACTAGAAGATGATGTAGATGATGATAAGGATCAACAATTAGTTGATGATGTTCTTGACAAAGATGTCAAAGAGGAGGAACTAGATCATGATGATGTAGGAGTTAATGTTCATGAAGATGATATTCATGTGGATGATGACATTATCGAAATTGATATCGATGACAATGATGATGATATGACCAATCCTTACAATGTCGAATCTAGATTGGATGATACAGACAAAGAGTTGGATGAAAAAGAAGATCAATGACATTGAAATATATGAGTTATGTGATTGTATTATCTATTTGATATTAATTTCTTGATAGAATTATATTTGACTTATGTGGTTACATAATTAATTCATGATGTTTTTAATTTTTATGCCATTACATAATTAATTAATGATGTACTTTTTAATGTTTAATTTTAATTCATGATGTTACAACTATTTTAGCTCTCCTAGAAATTTCCATCTGATCATAATGAATAGTGTTTTGGGAAATTTCATGAAAGATGACACATTGATCATAGTAGTGAAATAATTGCAAAGTCGTTTAGATTTTTTAGACCAATCACCCTTCGCAATGTCATTTTTAGGATCATCTCCAATTTGATTACTAGGACACATAAGGTAGGATTTGATTGGCTTATCTTGGATGAACATTGTGGCTTTGTGTAATGTGAACAAATTTTGGATGGGGTAGTGGTGCAGGAGCACCTACACCTCATCTTCTATGCTTAATCATGTGATGATAATTAGGGAGGTCAATAGGTTGGTTTAGGAATTTCAAGAATTTTTTATTGTGAATAATGTCACTCAAGACCATTAGTCATGTTCTAGGTGAAGTTTTGAGTTATGAGTTTGAGTCTTGCACTAAAGAGTTTTGTAGCCTTTTTAAGGCAAATTGGAGAATTTACATGTAAAAGGGTGCAAGGTTAGTGTCATGACAATAATAAGGTTATTATCAAGCCACTAGGATGGTATTAGAGATGTCCTAGGAGTTTCAATACATTTTAAAGGTCAAAAAATTAAAACATTTCAATAGTGATGTTAACAACCTTGAAATTAGTGTGTTTTATGTTTCATGTGATCATAAAAGATTAAAAAGTCAGTTGTAATGGCGGGTTGAGGTGTAAAGGCCTTTAAAAGGCATAAAGTGATCATTGTAAAGGTTGTTGATGGTATAATTTATGATTAAATACATCTCTTAGAATCCTTTTTGTGTCCCGATTTGAAAATAATTCTATATTATAGAATATATTTTTTGAAATTTTAAGATGAAAATAGCAAGGAAAAATCAAACAAATATCATTATGAAAGAAGTATATTGGCGTGAAATTAAATATGATTTGTATTCCAATGTAAAAACTACAAAGAATGTGATAGCACTTCAAAGTGAGCCTTGAAAAAATTATATTCCTTAGTGAAATAATTTTGTTTGTATCTAGTTAATCTTACTCTCTGTCAGGTTTTCATAGCTTGGGGTTTTAGGGTTTTTCCATTTGCAATCCTTTTGTGCTAAGCCTTACGTCGGTTTTGTTTCATCGGTACTTTTTGGGCCTTAGTAAAAATGGGTTGAGGGTTGTTATATCATTAAAGGGGGGCCGTGTTATATTCTTAGGTTTTATTTTCATGTTGGGTCGGTCTTTTATCTTTTCCCTAAGTTTTTCCTAGCTATAATGTCCCAGTGGTCATGTCTTTATGAACAACTTATGGGTATCATTGTCATCCTAGGCAGATCCCCTTTTTTGTGCCAGTGATGTGTTACGTGTCAGGTTTTCACAGGTCCCCGCAATGTCATGAAGCCCTTTTCTGAAATATTGTATTGATCGTGATATCACAGGAAGGCGCCATCTATTACATTCGGAGAGGCCGAAAGAACATTATGAATTTTTTAATATATTAATCCGAACTTAATATATTAATTAGCGAGATACTAAAGAGGATATAAAATGTGCATGCTTAAAATCAGCGGAGATGTTTTGATCTCAACAGAAAAGGTGCTCGACTTTTAAGGTCAAAGTTGTCAATTGTCTAAATGAGCAAGTTCATTGAAGATCAATATCTACTGTTGCCCTCTATCACGTGATCAAGAGTTGCAAGATGGTGAACGATCACGATATCAAGGGAATGTTGACGCATGGATTTCTTTGACGACATAGGAGATGGTGGGGCCAGAAACATGAGTTGTAAAGGTTCTTGAGCTAGAATATTTTGATTGGAGGAATTGTAGAATATAGCTAATATATACTTAACTATATTGTAGAATATTAAGACCTAGCTAAATGGTGCCATAATTTTAAATTTTATTAACATACTCTAAAACTTAACGAAACCAAGTTGTAGCTCATCAATTTGGAGAAGTGAAAGGTCAATATCAGTGTTGAGGAAGAGTTTGGAGGCATGAAAACAAGTTCAATACCAACGCCGAGGAAGAGTATGGAGGAGTGAAAACAAGGTCAATACTAGCGTCAAGGACGAGATTGAGGGCAGTCAGGGAAAATCGACGAACTAGGGACAATGAGTACTGTAAGTTTGGCACCCCCATTCTCTTTAACCTGCAATTTTCATGCCTAGTTTCCAAAGATCTTCTCGTACATTGGCACCCCCATTCTCATAAAATGGTATAAGATAAGACAAAAAATAAAATAGCTTAGTCTTTCACATTTTTATTGACCAACCTCAAGTCTTGGAAAAACTCCCATAATCTACCCACTTCTTGGTTGTTGGTGGGAACATGTTATTCTTTGTTGTACGACCTACTTCAAATCTTATGTCCACAAAGTTTTTGAAAACATAAAACAATAAAAAAAATTTTGAAGGTACAACTAAAAAAGGGTTATTTCATTTTGGCCTCCTCCACCTCTTATATTTCAACATAGCATGGAATTATGCTTACATAACATAAACTCAAACAAATGGAATTTTATAGGCTCAAAGGATCCCAAGTATATGATAGGCTAAGCTAGATCTAATGAATGGAAATAGAGGCATACAATTCTTCTTTAATACCTCCATCACAAACATATGCAAGGAAAGGTATCCTCCCTTCTTGGTAGTGATAACCTCCTCCACACACAACCCTTAAAAATTATGGATAGAGGAATATAGTCTTTGCAAAACTCAAATTCTTCATAATAGAAGAATTTGATCATACTTTTCCAATGATGGCATTATGGGAAAACCTTAGGTTAAATGAATAATTCCTAGCTAATTTCTTTAACTCATGTCCAACCGTATAAGAGAATACCACTGCTATGTGTACTTGGATACCATGGAGAAAGGCTCTTTGGCCTCTTTCATCAATCAAGGTATTGTTAAATTTTAACACCTAAAAGTGAGAATGAAGAATCTTTCCTAGGATGGTGACCAATTATGCTTCTCAACACCTAGATTACAAAATCTTTGTCAATATCATTGCCATCACAATTAAACGTTTTGCTTGAGATATAGTCATACAAGTAAACGAATTGGCTTTCTTGATAGTAGATACATTCTAGACAATTCAATCCTTGCATTAGAGATTGTTGAATGGGCCCAACAAACTACTCATGATGCCCTTACTATTAAGTTAAAACTTTGTCAAGGCATATGATTGCATCAAATGTCTTTTCATTTATAAAAGGCTCAAATGGATTTATTTTTAACCCTAAATTATTATCACGCATTCATCTCTTTGTTAATGAGTGATTTCACAATAGTGTGTCCCACTTGTGGGATGAGGCAAAAAAATAATCCCAAAATTATAAAATAATAGTTGAATGAAGAACCTTCATTCAAAAATGATGCCATGTCAAGAATTTCAAATGAAGTTATTTTTTATTTTAAATATTTCATGCCCAAAATACTTTATAAAAGGAACCTTTGCATGAAGGACCTTTAAATGAAGACCTTAATTCAAAGGTCCTTCATTAGAAGATCCTTCATATCAAGGTTCCTTTAATGCCATCCCATTATAGCTCTTAGAGTTGTTAGAGATATTTTTGTTTTGAAGTAGATATTGGAACATCAAATAGTGTCACCATGACTCTACCAAGATATCCATCAAATTGATAAACCCTGACTTAACAACCACAAATTCACAAGAAAATTGCCCCTGCCAGCCCTAGGGCATCAATTCAATGCCAAGTTTCTTGCTTTAACAGACCCCTAAATGCAACGAACCTCTATCATACCATGTTGCACATCAATCCACCGAGTTACAGTTCCAAGACAGTGGGTGGATTGGTGGATTATGTTTCTATTTAGCCCTCAAACCCTTACACAGGCAAAACAGGGCAATCCATGTATTTGATTTTTTTCTCCCACAAAACAGTGATTTAGCACTTCAAAACAAATGTAAATGAAAGGGAACACGTATATTTATCTAGAAAAATGATCTCAGAGCATTTCAAGCTTGTACGAATCCATACAACATAAACGAACTTTAGAAAAATAGTAAAAACACATAAAATTGCTTCAAAAACATGGTATTTGATATGAAATTTTGGTATCAATTCCAACAATTGCAATGGGATGAGAATACAATATGATATAATTGGGATAATAAATGCATCGTTTGAAGCATCAAACCAATATGCAAAGATGAAAGAAAGTGCTAACCCCTTAAACTGAAAAAGTTTCTTTTAACTTTAAGTTTGTTGGGTAGCCAATTCTTTTAAGTTATCAAATCCTACCATCATACATAATCAAAATGTTGTTGTTTCAAATGAATATGAGCACTAAATTTCACTATTTGAAGATGTTGAAACCTTGTCATAGAGAACTAGAACATTGATGCAACCATCAACCTACCTTAAAACATACCAAAAGTCTCCTAGCAATTAGACATAGGAATATTTAAGACGACTTAAATATTTTTTATTGCCAAAGCATAAACTTATGATGACTTAACCATGCCTAGTACACACTCCCTCCCCGTTAACCACTTAGACATATGGAAATTAAATGTAAATTTTCTGCTATTTTTAGTCATGTAGGTGTCAAATAAACCACTTAGTGGTGTTTCCCTTCAAGTTTATTTACTTGAATGAAGAGAAAAAGTCCTTTGATTAAAATTAGAGAATACATTTGAGACCTTGGTTGTGTAACTAGTGGACCATAGTCACATTTAAAACTTGTTACAAATTTTGGGAGTTAAAATGTTAAGTAGATTTGATTTGTGATGGACACATTTGGATGGTAGTAACAATAACCTACAATCTATCAAGACTTGATTACCTTATAACCTGTCAAATTTTAGCGATGAAATGATAGATTAATAATAATGTCACCTTGGGATCACATCACCATGAAAGAACTTCATCCAACATCCTTATGAGTTCAGGTACCACCAAATAGGTATTTGTCAGATCTATCTTCCTCAAGCGAGGCAAATTCAAGAAGAGAAGAGGAAAGTGAGACATGTAGTGTAATGCCCCACCAAGTAACCCTAAAGGAACTTGTAATTAATGACTTAAGCGAACCAATTTTTCTTTTATAAAGTGTAATTAACATACACATTCACTTACTAATTAACAACAACCTCTAAGGCTACAAGGTTGGGATTACTTAAACCCACACATACATCTTACATATAACCATAGCATTAAATTACTTTAAGCAATAAGTATTAAATCAACATAAATGTATAACATAACATAATGAGATAAACATTCATGATATAAATTCATTAATCTTAAACAATAGTTACATCTCCCATTCCAATAATGAGGCAATAGTACAAATGTTTTACAATTACAAAATTTCACCTCATAAACATGAGAGGGATAAAATAACTTATTACATTTAGAAATAAAACAATGCTTGAATTAAAAACAAGAACCGTGAGTTGTCCATTTGGATGTCTCGCCACCAAGTATTGAAGATAAAATGGGGACCCAACGGTGTATGGTGCATGTTCCACCCAACTAAGTGGTACCCGAAGGCCCACCCCCATGCTAGGAGATAGTAACAACATAACATGGACAAATATCTACAACCTCTAACCAAAGGCAGACTCATACTGACATAACCAAACAAATGCACTAAAATAGATCAAGTATGTTCAAAGAACCATACACATAAAACAAATACCAACTATTGTCCTAGATAGAGTGTCATCACACAACTCATAATGAGTTACCCTTAGCGGATCTTCATAGGCTCTGGTATTCCTGGTGACCTCTACCGACCCTTGACCCTCATACTTACTAATGCGTAATCAAATACCTCTCGTGCTAACAAAATAGATGACCTTTCCATTTAAGGCCTTCCCACTTATTCCAAGCCTAAACAAGAACTTGCGACTATGAGTGAGGTTAGAGCTTATCTTTTTAGTGTGAAGTATTCCCTAAATTTTAATACAATTTTAGTTATCACTTGATTAAAATACTTCCAAAGGTTACCCAATCTTACGTCTTACGGGCTCTGGCCCCTATTGGAAGCCACTCTTCTATTCAACAACACACAAACAATCTAACCACCAAGGGAATCACAATTGCATACTATCTAGGCATCATAACCACTCCATCACAAGGAGGAAACAAATAATGAAACTCATTCCAAACAACTTGAAGGCAACAAAACACATAGTTCACTCCTTCCAAAGGAGGTACAAAACATCCTCGTTCGTGGAAACCGGGTAAATACTGAAAAGACACCATGCACTACCCAAGGGAAAAACATTTGGTTGACATAATGAATTGACAACCCTCATCCTCTAAGATCTTTTGGAAGACTTAAAAAATTGGACTATCACTTAATCCCATTTCCCAAAACACAACTTGAAAAAAAGGTTACAAAAGCATTCAAGTCATTAATCAAATCTAATATTTGGATTTTTTAAATCCATCCTCAATCAATAGGTAACAATGACAAAGTCAAAGAAACAATAACTAGGTTAACTCAAATATTCATATAACCCTATTACCTCTTTTATTATTGGAAGTCTAAAACAATTAAACTCACTTCCCTTTACGAAATACAGAGAAAATAAAACATTTAAGGCAATCACGAGGAAATTACTATTTTTGGATATACTAAATCCATATCACTTTCATATTCCATTCACAATAATATAATTGCCCTAATAGAAAATAAATAAATTAAAATAACTAATTGCCTCTTCAATATAATCAATTCCTAAATTTACTTTTAAAAACAACATAAATCCATGCAAGTAAACCCTTTCCATTTTCTAACCAAATCCTATATCTCTTCAACTAACCATTTAAAAACATGTAATTTATAAAATATCTTTTTCCTTACCATTTAACCATGCATTCAAATCTTATTTTTTTAAATATCCATGCAAAACTAAATTACATGCACCTAAATAAAACAAAATAAATATTGAATATACTCTTAATTGAAAAGATTCATCCAATATATACATTAAATATATAATAATATACTTAACTATATATACCTTGTATATATACACTAAATATATATATTAATATTTACCAAATACCAAATTGTTAACCCAAAATAAAATACACTTTATTAATAATCTACAAAATATATATACACAATTATATATATACATATATAATCATGCACATACCATATATCTACATATATTAAATATATATCCATATTAAAATTTCACCCAACATATATATACATAATACATATACATATGTATATATGTATACATACTATATATACATATTATATATATAACAAACACGAATTATATCTTATTAAAAACTTACAACTCACATCCCTTTTTATGCGGACCCATTGTTTGGGCGAAATTAAATAAAATAAATTTAAAAGGACAAAAGCTAAAGGATTGGGAAGGGGTCGGTTGTAGCCGAACCCCCACCCCACCCCACAGTACCGGCTGCCTCCTCAAAGGGGGTTGCGCTGCCTCAAGGTAGTGCTCCCTCCACTTAGTGGAGAGCATTGTCCTTGAGACAACCGCACCCTCCATACAAAGGGGGCGGTGCGGTGTGCATAGCATTCCCACCAATATTACATGCATCAAACAACAACCAGCGAAAGAAAAATTTTGCTTCCTCCCTGTTTTAAAAAAATGAAATTTCAACTTCTTCAAATACGCGTCGGTCGTATGGCGACAAAAAAAGAAATTAAAACAGTATTCTATTAACATAATAACTGTATGTATTTATATTATATATATATATATATATATATAAACGGATTTAACATAATAAACAAATTGGGGAAAATTTGAGAAAACATTCACCTACAGGTGAAATTATGCAATTTTTCCAAAGAACAACCAAAATTCACAGAGGTTCAGAACTAAATATTTTAATCAATTTCCTCAAATTCATAGACAAATAAAAGAACTAAAAGGAATCTAGATTACAACCAGAAACTTTCAAGTCCTCTAGATTTCTCCACCGCAGTTTCTATAGAGGTTTTATAATTTCCCTGAAGAAATTTCACGGGAACGACAAAAGCTTTAAATTTATTTATTTATTTTCTTTCTTCTAACAACAAATTCTCTTACTAAATAGATTTAACAACCAATTCTTTAATCACTACAATTTTGAAAGCAAACAAAGAACAATACAAAACCCACAGAAGAAAACCTGAGTCAAGAAGCTTCAGGTAATAGAGATTTGATGCAAAGCCTCCTCCAAAGCTTCCACAACTTATCTTCAAAGTACAGTGATTCAAATCAAGAAAACAGTCCACAACCACAACAAAATTCACCAGAATTCTCCAATGTAAATCTACAGCCAAAAACTTCTTCAAACAATCCTCTATGTAAATTTTCCAAAAAATATCCTCACACCTGAAGAAGTTTTTCCTCTCCAAAATTCTCTCTGTGAATGAATTTGCAACAAAATCTTCTAATTAATTAAACTTACACATGTTGGCATAATTGAAAATATCTTCAACAGCCAAATCTAATATTATTTCATTTAATAATTCCAAAAAATAAATTAATTCCAAAAATTGAAAACTAATTTTCCAAATACAAATTTAATTCCCACTAATTGAAATAAAATTTCAAAATGAATTAAATTCTTTTCTTTCTTTTAATTTACTTAACATCCCATTAATTAATTAATTAAATTATTTAATAACTAAATTCAACCCCATGGATTAAATTAAATTTAATTAATTAATTTAAATAATAACTTCTATCAACAATGTATAATTTTAATTAAATTAGCATCAACATAATTTAATGCAATAATTCTAAGTATTTATTTCCAAATCAAGAATCCCTTCAGAATTAAATAAGATTAAAACAAGGCAATCAATGATTCAACACACACGATTGACGACACACTATGGCTAGGGTGTAGACTTGACACAAGTTACCTAGCTACTATCTCCCGTTCAACTTAACCGTTGGATCGACATGCTCAGACCTGTGAAACCAGGTGGAGTCGATGTCATGTACCTGCAAACCTGAAAACATAGTAACCAACATCATAAAATATAAACAACATAAAATACACACCGTGAAGAGGAAATCATGGAATCACAGGGCGCTCGCAAGTGAGTGATGTGAACCCATCCCCTTCACCAATATAATCATTATAACTGACTCTTCCATAATACTTCAAATAATCTCATATGCAATCACGTGTTATATCCACTAACATCATTACACCAATTAAAGCATGTAAAATAAAGCATCAGATAAACCACATCACATCACATAAAATAGTTCGTTGCTCTATAAATAGCGATCAAATACACACACAAGATAAAGTATCTGAATATCCAAAAACATAAATCAAAGCAAAACAAGGACACATTGTCCAGTCTAGAAAGCAAAACGGAGGCGTGTTACGTGTAGTAGGTCTAAAAGAGGTAGATCAACTAGAGGTCAAAAGATTAGAAGAAAATTTCATAAATGCATGGAATTTTTTCTTGTTGAAGGGGGTCATGTTCTTATGATGATGAAAGCATAGGCGACATCGAGGTGCTCTTGAGGTACAAACATCTACGAAAACAATGGGCACCCAAGGAACTTCCTCCAATAAACACTGATTTTTGTGTCAATGAGAGGATATATCGCATAGCACCATCGTCATTACATGGTTTGGGCCTATTTTGTATGAATGGCATAAAGGTATGTTACGAAAACGTTACTGAATTGATGGAGTATGTCGGACCCTGTTACAGTTACAAAGATTGGATGCAGTTGGTTCAATACACACGAAGTATGCATAGGTATGCATTGTCAACAAATTATATACAACTAAAAGATAAGGATCAAAATAAAGGAGTGGCTATGTACATTGACGAAAGGCCAAAAGCATCAGGGAATATTGTAGGGTTTATAAATAGTACACAACCTAGGTCAACAAATAAGCAACCCAAATGCATATTTGAGGCGTGCGAGGGAAACCATGTATTCATATGTTCGATAAAATCAACTTCAGGGGAAGAGTTGCTAATTGATTATAATTTGAATCGCTTAGATACAAACACAGTTACTATGGGGGTAGTATGTACTATATACCATTTTACCCAACCTCTAATTAATGACTCCAATATACCATTTTATTATATGTTTTTTTCGTAAGTCTATTGGTTTCATTTCGGTAATATTTTTTTATATTTAATTTTTGTCACAACAGGACATTGATCGTATGGGGAAGGCTCTGACCTATAGCACAAATTGCAATGCACCTTCAGGCACTTCTACCCAAAAATTTTACCTCATTGTAATTGTACAAATAAGATACGAGGAAAATTTTTTATTATTATGTTTTTTCATTAGTTTATTGAGTTAATTTTGATAATGTTTTTAATATTCTTGTCATAGTCGGTTGATCGAAGAAAGGCACCAACACTAGTAGAGGAGAGCATCCATAGGGAGGTGCATTCACTATTATGCGATGATAACATCGCATATTTCACAAACCCTATGGATATGATGAGGAAGACCCCAAAAAAATGCAATGAAGAAATCCTTCAGTTGATATTCATAGTGCCTCAAACAAATGAGATAAGAGAAAGGGTTAAACTATTGACTGAGAGAGAACAAAACTTGCAAGTAAGTTGTCATGAGATCTTTAATTATAACATAATTTCATTCATGGTTTTATATTTTGTACTCTTTTATGTCATGAACTAAAATATGTGTTGTTTTTACAAGATTATTTGTGTCCTCATAATGTTGTTGGTCATGATCAGGGTACTGCAAGTGTTGTCCGAGGAGTAGGGGTTGGTACAAGTGTCAATCTTGATCTTCCTATGCATACATCACATCATCCAACCCCATCATCCATGCCTATATTTTTGATTGATATGTCGGCAACACATACCATGTAGGCATCAGGTAGTGCACCCTCTGGCAGCGAACACATGCCAGAACATGCACTAGGACATGTACCTGTGGATGCAGAGGCCACTAGTACTGGTGATATTTTAGCAACATTTCCTGGATCTTCCCGTATTACTAGTATGGGAACATTGCCATTCACATTTGTGGTGACCGAGGATTTCATTCCCATAAAGATAGGGAGGGTCTCAGATACTTTAAAATATTTTAATTATTATTATATATAATCCAATTGAAATTTACTTATTGGTCACTCTTTTTAGACTAATGATCCCATGATCATTTTGCAGGAAATGATATTTTTTATAAACATCTAAGTGATATTACATTGGAGCTCTTTGGGCCCACCATACGTACATGGTGGAATGCTCAAAATCAAAATTTAAAAGATGAGCTCATTAACCGTTTAGTTGTGCTCTTCGGTGATAAAACATTCAACTGAACCAAGGTCCTTAAGAAAGTTGGCACTTATCTAAAGTATGTGAGGGACCAATATAGGTCACATTTAGTGAATAACAGAAAGTACGAGCACCCCCCCATGATTTTGGAGAGGGAGTGGAAGGACCTGGTGTCAGATGGAAAGGAGAAGGCTGAAAAGAAAAAAGGAAAGACACCACCAAGCCAAGGAAGGTATGTGATACTATCATCAATGTAATTATATACTGATTACTCTTTCTTTTTACATAATCTAACATATTTCAAAATTTTCATAGGCTGCTCAACACATCAAAGGCAACAAAGGAAAGACTAGAAAAACACGGGCATCACAAACTTGGCTCTGGTGGTTATATGAAATTAGTCACATGAATTGTAAGTATCAATAAATGAAATATTGCATCCAAATAATAAATTGTAAACAATTTTGGTTTTATCACACCATAGAAGCAAAATTCATGATCTTATGCAAAAATGCAAGGCTCTGAATTCAACAGAGTTCCCATAGAAGAGAACCTGAAGATTGCCTTCCAGCAAGGCTATGGAGCCCTAGTTGAATGCCTAAGAGTCTTGACTGGCCAAACATAATCTTCCACTGCATCCAACACGTAGGTAAATAAACTCAATGAAGTTTATTTAAAATTGAATACTTGTGCAATCTATTCAATATTAATTTCCACCATAAATTAATTATGTGCCTATTTTTTTTAAACAGACAAGCAATGATAATATTGCACATGACATTGGAATGCAGCCTGGTGAGGGTGGAGCACAACCTGCAGATGAAGGTCATGGTGTGCATCCCGGTACTGGATGTATTCATGTGCTATACAAAACGTAGTATGGATTAATACAATTAAACATCTTTAATTGCATTTGGTGTATTAATTAATGTAACCTTTCATGTTTCAACTTTAGAGCATGTAGATCGTGATCAACATGTTGAGCATATCAGGCTAGAAAAGATGAGGAACATGATGTGGCCCCATCAGGTAAAGAGAAGCACTCTAATGTTCTTTTAAACATATTTAATTGCAATTGGTGTATTAATTAATGTAACCTTTTGTGTTTCAACTCCAGATCAAGATTTAGAGGGTGTTCAACATGTCGAGCATGAGGCTATAAGACAAGATCAAGAACATGATGTGGCCTAATCAGGTAAAGAGCACCACTCTAATGTTCTTTTAATTAATGAAATACTTGTAACAATAATAATAAAATATATCAATTTAACATTTTTTTGTTATTGCAATAGACCCCCTTGCAACGGCATCCACGTCGTGAGTACACAACTAGGCATACATTAAGATCATGATCAGATCTCAGAACAACTAAAGGGGGGGACAAATGATTAGAAAATGATACTCCACTTCAGCTTTTTTTAGCTACAAAAAAAAGACAAAAAAAATTTGATTGTAATCATATTATGACAACCATATTTTTGATAATATGTAAAAACTGAAAGAATGAATGTTATATGTTAATGAATGAATGTGAATATGTTAATGAATGAATGTTTTATGTTAATAAATGAATGATATATGTTATTAATGGATGAATGAATGAATGTGAATATGTTAATGAATGAACGTTATATGTTAATGAATGAATGTTATATGTTATTAATGCAGGATGAATGAATGAATGTTATATGTTATTAATGGATGAATGAATGAATGTGAATATGTTAATGAATGAATGTTATATTTTAATGAATGAATGTTATATGTTATTAATGCAGGATGAATGAATGAATGTTATATGTTATTAATGGATGAATTAATGATTAATATTATATGATCAGGTATGGGGAATTGAGAGTGATGTGATGGGGGGGAGGGGCCAAATGAGCTTTCACCTTCACATGGTTGGCCCTGTTAAGTAGAGAATATTAAACTATTCTCAAAATAAAGAGAATCTCAATAAGGTAATGCACTTTTCAATATAATAAATGCATTGTTTGAAGCATCAAACCAATATGCAAAGATGAAAGCAAGTGCTAACTTTTCACTATGAACATTGTGTTGTGTGTGGATTTGGTTTCAAAGCTATGCTTCTTTTTTTTTTAGTGGTGACATAACTCTAAAATTTAACTTTTGTGCATAACAGGTTAGTGGAAAATTTGACAAGTCTGAAGGGTTTAGAGGCTCGATTGAGATAGATACATGGATACTTGGATCTTGTTGTTGATGGGAGGCTTCCACTTAACCATGAAATTTTGTACCATTTGCAGGTATGCAAAAATTTCTCTACTTACATTCATTCAACTTACTATAATATAATATCTGACAAAAATGTCCTTTTCATTATACTTAGATGGATTATCATGCCCTGTTCCAAAGCACATGTTTTAGAACAGGAAAGAAGGATGTTGGAAAGGGTTAATGAATTTGGCTTTACACCTGCCAATTGCATAGTTTACTTCATTCATCCAGCATATTGCCAATGCGTTTCACAATTGTTGGAATCATATCCTATAATTGCATAACTAGTTAAATTAAAATATGTAAGTTTCAAATATGGCATTACATATATTTCTATGAATTTTTGATAGAAAATATCAAAATAGAAAAGTATTAACAAAATAATCTACATAATTTCTAAGAGATCGAGGAATTTTTTTGTAGAGTTATCTTGAATATATATAAGAAAAAAGTAACTTATAGAGATTGAAGCAAAATATCGGTAGTCTAAAATCACCAGTCAACACATCTTAGTAGTATCTCAATTCAAGAGAACTAGGTCCACTATCCATTAGCCAGTAAAACAAATAAAATCAATTCATAAGATTATTTTGTTCTAATAGGGTTGACTGGTTGCTTGTTTCTTTTTGATTGTCAGGAAGTCATCAATATACACTTGGTTTTCCCGCCTTCTCTTGCCTCGTGGCCAGAGAGTTTTTGCAGAAGGCATCAAAGTAACCTTCAAGATTGACAATGGCAATGAGTACAAGGTCAGTATAACTTAATGTTAATTGGGTATGATTTTATTTGTTCAAGACCAATTTAGATTCATTTTCTGCTCACACTACTTTTATTTACATTTATGTTTTGCTAATATCCATTTTCCTTTACATTCATATTCTTCTATGCATATTGTGTTTACAATAATTTTTTCCTTAATTTAATCTAGGGGAGAGGACCCAGTACCTGATAATTTTTCAATATTTGTGATAGTAGTGGTTTATATAGTGCCCAATCCTAATCGTGTGGCCCAAAAAAAAATTTTGGGCCTCAATAAGCCTTTGAAAAGGCACATGCATATTAGGTCACGGAATCAACTCACAGTCGTCCGATTTAAAAGCTAATCGATGGGCTTTCCAACTTAAACCTATGGAATCCCCCTATAACCATTAGATTTAGAAAGATCAACGATTAAGAATTTGTAACTTGTAGACCTAAGACGTTTCCTTCACCAATAGCCACCCTCTCCACTGATGGACACCTATCCTTCGTTCTATCGGTGGGATGTCAAATAATTTTTTCCCGATGCACCATAGTTACCCCGATATACTTTATGCATTTGATAATTCATGTCCATGGTTATAATTCATGGTTACTTTTTTTGACAACTTGACTCTATCAGTATATCGGGAGAGCACCTTAGGAGTCAGCCCAATAGAGTATTGTTACACCGATATTGAGTTGTGAGCTATTTTCATTTGGCCATCGATGGGATTGTGATGGGGGTTCCACCGATGAAGCACTGTTAAGCTGATGGTATTGAATTTTGTTTGATCCCACAAAATATTATCCAAATTAAAATATTTAGTCTAAGGAAATTATTCCATGTGGTTTGGAGGGGAAATGTTACCACATAGGTACTATGCAAGGGGATTTAATCTAAGGGGGGATAAATTGAATCACTTTTCATGCATGAGAAAATCACTACACTAGAATGGTGAGAAAGGGCTATTTTGGGTTGTTTATAAATAGAAGAGGGCATTAGATAAAACCATCCTTTGATCAAATCCTTTTAGATTGAAACCTCCTTCAATCTTAGCCTTACCTTAGATCAAAATCCACTTTTTTTTCTTGTTGTAGGTGTTGCCATTGATGTCAACAAAATAGAGATTCTTGTAAATGTTGTCATTAATGGATGGTTGCATGTGATGAAATCAGTGTGATGATCAAAAGTGTTGTGAAGTGGTGTATGTTGGTTTGTTTTACTACACCTAGGTTGATCTTCTAATCTACCTATGAAATTTCCAATTCCAATTAAGGGCAAATCGAAGGACCTGGACCAACTAACGAGGATTTTAAGGACCTCCTACACTTTGGGCTCAGAAAGACCTGGGAGGGTGATCCCTTAATGTGTTTATAACCTCTGCACCATAATTATAGACAACATTAACAATAACAAATAATCTCACTCAATAGCTCAATAGAATGGGATAAAACTGAATAGAATTGGTTGTTCATCAATAATTATCAACCATTTGGAGCGTGAGATAATCACAACAATACTTCAAAGTAAAATATATTCATTAATTTTCAATTTTTAGCAAGCTCTGGGTGAACACAAACAAATATTGAACCACAAAGAACAGATGCAACTTAGATCAGTACCTTATTTCCATTGGAGGAGTCAAATTCACAAATACCTAAGGGTTTACAACAGATTCAACTCGTAGCATATAAGATCTTTGATAATATTGCCTTACAATATCACCAATATGTAACCCTAACTCAATACTACTTATCAGATCCTTGTACAAAATGTATCAACCTACAATCTCATTTAAGCATTTTAATTAATTCCTTGAATCAAAGCTAAAATAAGAATTGCACACACCACAACAATGAGATGAACAAAATAACCCTTGATCACTTTATTCAAAATTCAAATATGCTTAATTACACAAGAGAGGCATGAGCTTGAATTTATCAATCTGATTCAAATGCTAGTTGTAATACCCCTCCGTTTTGCTTCATGTTCAGATTACTTTTATGCTTTGTTTTGGTTTCAGCTACTATGATACTAGGCATACTTTGTTATGTGTGTTTTGATATCTACTGTTAGAGCGATGAACTATTATTTGTGTGATGTGGTTTATCTGATGATTTATTTTACATGCTTTAATGGTGTAATGATGTAGTAGATATAACATGTGTTTTATCTGAGATTATTGAATAAGATGGAAATGTCAATTTTGATGAGTGTATTAATGAAGGGGACGAGTTCACATCACTCGCTTGCGAGCGCCCTGTGATTCCGTGATTTCCTCTTCACGGTGTGTATTTTATGGTGGTTATATTATATGTTGTTGTTTACTTGGTTTTCAGGTTTGCAGGTACATGACATCGACTCCACCTGGTTTCATAGGTTTGAGCATGTTGATCCAACGGTTAAGTTGAACGGGAGATAGTAGCTAGGTAACTTGTGTCAAGTTTACACCCTAGCCATAGTGTGTCGTTAGTCATGTTTGTTGATTCATGGTTTACCTTGTTTTAATGATATTTGATTCTGAGCAGTGATTGTTCATGAAATTAATATTTAGAATAATTGCATTGTTTAAATGTTGTTATTTATTTAAATTAAAATGGAAATTGTGGTTGAAATTTTATATTTAAATTTATTAATAAAATTTAATTTTATTTATTTAATTAATTAAATTTAATCTAATGGGTTGAATTTATCTATTAAATAATTAAAGTTAATTAATTAAGTTTTATGTTGAGTATTAAAAGAAAGAAAATAATGTAATGTATTTTTGAATTTAATTTTATTTGGGAAATTAGTTTCAATTTATGGAATTAGTTTATTATTTAGAATTATTAAATTAAATTAATATTAGATTTGGTTGTTGAGGATATTTTCAATCATGCTAGCATTTGTAAGTTAAATTTATTAAAAGATTTTGTTGCAAATTCATTCATGGAGAGAATTTTGGAGAAGAAAGCTTCTTCACGGGTGTGAGGATATTTTTGGGGAAATACACAGAAGATTGTTTTGGGGGGAAATTCTTGGCTGTAGATTTACATTGTAGTTATTCTGGAAAATTTTGTTGTGTTTGTGGATTTCTTTCTTGGTTGGAATCACTGGATTGTTGGATAGAAGCTATGAAAGATTTGGAGGAGGCTCTGCATCAAATTTCCATTTCCTGAAGCTTCTTGACTCAGGTTTTCTTCAGTGTTTTTGTATTGTTCTTGGTTTTCTTCTAAGATTGTAGTGATTAAATATTTGTTTGTTAAATCTATTTAGGAAAAGAATTTGTTATTAGAAGGAAGAAATTAAATAAATAAATTTAGAAGCTTTCGTTGTTCCCGTGAAATTTCTTCAGGGAAATTATGAAAAAACCTCTGTTGAATTTAATTTATTTGAGGACATTGTTAGTCTTGTTATTAAATCAAACCTAGAGGTTGAACAACACATTTAGATTTGTTTTAGAAAATTTAACTCACTGTAGAAAAAAAATAAAATTTAAAACCTCTGTAGAAATTGCGGTGGAGAAACCTAGAGGGTTTGAAAGCTTCTGGTTATAACTTAGATCCCTTTTAGTTTTCTTATTCTTTTATTGTTTATGAATTCAAGAAAATGGATTAAAAGAATCAGTTTTGAACCTCTATGAATTTTGGAATGTTCTCTAGAAAATTTTAATTTTAATTTTTTTGTAGATGGATGTTTTTTATAAATTTGCCCAATTTATCCAAAAGTGAAATTTTGTTTAAATATGTATATATATATATATATATATATATATATATATATATATATATATATATATATATATAAATTATATGTATTATACTTTGTTATATATACATATAATATATATATATTCATTGTAATATTAGAGATTTGATTTATTTTTAATTTAAAAATTGTCGTACGTGGAATTGAAATCCGTCGCTATACGAATTCGAAAGAATTTAAATGGCGGTTTAAAATTTATTTTTGTTTGTTACAAAGTGGATGTGGGAGATTAAGCCCTACTGTCCACACATATATGGGTGGGGAAAAGCATTGCTCATGTAACATCGCACCCACCTCATAGGGGGACGCGTTGTCCCATGGGAAGCACTACCCCCATCCACTGTACTCAAGGAGTGGTTGGCCTGTACCTGGTACAACCGGCGCACCCACTTTCTTTCCTTGGTTTTTTTAATATAAATTAAAAAAATAAAGAGTCCTCTCCTGTGTGCGTTCGTCCGGAATTACAATGGAATTTCGGTTTTCGTTTATTGTTTTTTGATTTATTATTTATATTTAAATCTCATTTATGACTTGGTATATATATATATAGTTTATTTGTAATTTATTAAGTATATATTTAATTATTATATAGTAAAAGTGTATATACATAATTATATACTAATATATAATTGTGTATATATTTTATGAATATAGAAATATATTAAATATTAATGTTAAAAATTAAAACAATAGTATTTTTAAATAACTTATTTTATAAAATGTTGATTGAGGAATGATAGGAAATGAAATGAAAAGGGAAATTTAAATAAATTGTAGAAATTAGATGTGTTAGTTGTGAAACTGAAAGAAAATTTCTTGCATGGGTTTATGTTGCTTTTAAAAGTAGTCAAAAGATTTGTTTTGATAAAATTAGAATTTTTCCCTTCCCTATAATAGTAAAGGCAATTAATCTATTTTATTTAATTATCTGGTTGAAGCAATTGGTTATTTACTGTGAAATGTATTAGAAAGGGAAATGGATTTAATGTATCCAAAAGTAGATAGTTTCCTTGCTATTGCTTATTGTAATTATTTCCTTCGTGTTCTTGATTAGGGAAAAAGGGTTATTGAGTTTTAATTTGTAAGTCTTCCAAAGAATGTGGGTTGTCAAATTGTTAGTCAACTATTTGTATTTCCCTTGGGTAGTGCTTTATGTGATTTATTTCCTCCAAGTGTTTGGAGTGAGTTTCCTTAATTGTTGCCTCCTAGAGTAGGAGAGATTGTGTTGTCTAGTTGTAAGCACTAGAGTTACCCTTGGAGTATAGTTTTGTATAGTATGTTGTCAATTAGAAGAGTGGCTTTTGTTAGGCGTTGGAGCCCAAAGAGGTAAACTGGGTAACCTTCAAAAGTGTTTTAATCAAGTGATAATTAAATTAATGTACTTAGATGATTAGGAAGTATACACACTAATCAAGATAATTTAGCCTCACTCATAGACACAAGGGCTCGTTTATACTTGGGATGAGTGGGAAGGCCTGGAATGGCAAGGTCAACTGTCTTGTCCCCACGAGAGGTAGTCGATTCCGCATGAGTAAGCATGAGGGCCGAGATTTGTTAGAGGTCACCAGGATTACCAGAGCCTATGAAGAATGCCCAGAGGAGATATCATGACTAACTGTGCGATGACACTCTATCTAGGATAACATTGGGTTTTGTTTTATGTGTATGGATTCCTTATCATACTTGATCAATTATATGTCTGGAAGCAATGTGACCTTTTTAGTGTTAGACTTATATTTTACATGTGTTTGGTTGAGTCAGTATGTGTTAGTATGAGTCTACCTATGGTTAGAGGTTGTAGATCTTTGTCCTTGTTACATTGTTACTATCTCCTAGCATGGGGGGTGGGCCTTTGGGTACCACTTGGTTGGGTGGAACATGCACCATACACCATTGGGTCCCCCTTTATCTTCAGTACTTGGTGGCGAGACATCCAGAGGGACACCTCGCAGTTCTTGTTTTTTAATTCAAGCATTGTTTTATTTCATATTGTAATAATTTATTTTACCCCTCTTGTATTTATGAGGTGGAATTATTTAATTGTAATAATTTTGTACTATTGCCTCATTTTGGGAATGAATGATGTAACCAGTTGTTTAAGTTAATGAATTTATACTTTGGATGTTTATCTCCTTATCTTATGTTGTATATGTATGTTGTTTTAATGCTTACTACATAAGGTAATTAAATGCAATATTTATAATGATGTATGTTGTATGGGTTTAAGTAATCTCGGTTACGTAGCCTTAGGGGATGTTGTCAATTGTAGATGAACTTGTTTGTTTAATTCACTTTAAATAAAAAAAATTTAAAAAACTAGTACGCTTTTATTGTGAATTGAAACTTCCTCTAGGGTTGTGTGGCGGGGCATTACACTAGTATTGTTATACAACATTATATTTCCATGAATTCAAAACCTATAAAAAAAATGACTTAGAACCTAATTTGCATTTCCTCTATAACTATCAGACTTTACGATTTCTCTGTAACTTCACCTAGACTCGACCAAAAATTTCTAACTTGCTAACCCGTACTTTTGGCCTTGAAATCCTTCTTATAGAAAATGAAGGAGCAAATAAGCATCAGGCCAAAAATTACACGTCACCAGCCAATTGGACCACTTAGTGACATCTCAAAATTCAGTTACAACTGATATTCCCTTTGGAGAATCTTCTTGTTCTTTTCCATTTGCTCATTGAGGATGATTTGATATAGATGTGAATCTTCAAAAGCCCACGCATTTAGACTACCACTATAAAATAAAACTTGAAATTATTATGACTACAACAATTAGTTAATTAATTGTTAGTAGTTTACTCCTACTCTGACTCTTCTTCAGTTAAATATGTATCCACCCATCGCTTGTATTCCTCATCACTCAGCCAATTGAAGTTGATTACCTCCTCTACCTTGGCTCTATGGGGTGTATATTTAACTGCTACCTGGTTTGCCTCCTTTTCAAAAGACTCAAAAAATGAACTAGTACTGATGATTTTGTCCATGCAACTCTCTAATAGATTTGAATCCAAGTCATCACATATTAAATCAATTTGGGCATCAATGACCCTGCTAGCCTGATCCTTCCATTGTTGAAGAGATCTGATATTACTTTACTCATCAATTATATCAGGCAATACTGTATCACTCCATTCACCAAAAATTTTCACCAATTCCCTTATCTTCCTACTCAAATTATCTGGTAAGGCTTGAAAACCTTGCAATGATTTAACCAATATTTGAGTAGGTCTCAATGACTGTGGCCTATTATTAACATCAAATCTTGAGGCTTTATACATTATATCCAAGTCATTGGCCCTAGGGATCCATTTCTCAATCAATGGTATTGCTACTTCCTGATCCCTATCAAAATTCTTTATTGCACCCCATAATAAAGAGTAAGAAGAATGTATACTTGGCAATCTATTATCAACTTTTTCATTTAAATGTTGCAAAACTGTGGTGACAATTTCCTTTTGCTTTAGAGATTCCCTCTCCTCATTATTCTTCAAATAATCTTCTAGCTCTGTGATTTTTTGCATTAATTGCTTCTTTGTTGGATCAACATAGCAGGTTAGCTCCTCCTCAATTGGTTCTAATGTGGGACTAAGGGCAGGATTCTAAGTGGGATACTTTGGTGTGGAGACAATGGGGGTAGTAGGAAGTGATGGCCTTGATGTAGATGGTAATGATTGAACCACAAGAGCACTTGGTGTTGCCTCTATCTGCTTGTGCCTCAGCCTTTCCACCTCTATTTGCAAATCAATATTCCTTTGTTGCACCTTATTATATTCCCCAATCATAAAATTGTATTTCTCCATATAATTCCTTTTTTAAGCTTCCTCTCTTTCTGTTGTTTTTTGTGCCAACTTGGCCACATCCACAGTCAAACTTGTAGCCTCCACTGTTGAAGTTTCTGAAACTCTTTTTATTATTAACCCTCCCCTCAAATTAGGGATTATATCTATTATGCTTGGATTTCTTCCTCCCGAGGCCAAATTCCATATTGCTAAGGTCTCATACTCCTCACTGAAGGCGCGGCCTTGTAGTGTCGACTTGACTTCTTCTTCTAAATTATGGAGGGGATGCTTGGATTTTTAAAAAGCATCAAAGGCCACTACATCAACAATGTCCCATTTAGGTAAGATCAAGACACCAACTTGATCAATCAGTTTTCTCCCTTCTTCTGGAGTGATTTTCTTAAATTCACTCATCATTTCAGCCTTCACTTCATCATCATTCTCCTCATCTAACCTTTATGGCTTCTGACCTCTTCTTTCCTTGCACTTTTCTTGGTACTCTCCTAGTTTCATCCTCCATATCAATTGCAAGAAGGTTGGTGTTTTCACAAAAGTATCATCATTTAATAATTCCTTACAAGTCTCCATTCTTGTATCTTGTACACACTTTCCCTTCATGCCTAGGTCTGACAAGACCAATTCAGTTGGTCATGGAGGGGATGGCATGTTTATCTGCAGGTCTTGGTCTGTAGCAATAATTTCATCCCCTAGATCCTCATGGGACTTCTCAATTCTTTGTCTTTTGGGAGTTGGCGGTGATGGTGGTGGTGAGGGACTCCTTCTTTGTGATGACTCAAGATCAATTATATTTATGGTTCCTAGTGGCTTGAGATGTGATCTTGCTGGCTTTTCTTGCTCCATTATCTTTTTTCTTTATTCTACCTTTCTCTTCTTCTTCATCATTGTCATCCCTTACCCTCCTATAGATGGGCCTGTCTTTTGGAAGTTGGTAAGTTGGCCTTTCTTCCAATGGCCTTGTAGCTTGTTCCTGTTTACGAAATTCAACTCCAGGTTGATTTTATTTTTCATTACAGTATCCATGATTTCCTTGAATTTTTTCATCAAGAAATCAATCTTCTTGTGGAAAGGGGTGAATTTCATCAATGGATCATATTTTATATCCATTTTGTGTACAATAGCCAATAATTTTTCATAGGCAACCCATTTTTCCTTATTTATTTCTTGCCTATTTAAATCAAATTCATTCCTGATTAGGTCTTCGGGAAAATTGAGCTCATGAACAAATCTCGCTCCTTTTATTCTTTGTCTAAACGAAGCGAAGAATCCTTTAGGGTCACAATTCCTCCTAAAACTAAAACTTAAATTGTATGAATCAAACAATTTTCTAAAGTATACCCATCCTCCCTTTGAAATAACAAAATCATAAATTACTATGTAATCTGGATAGAAAGTCCCTTTGCCTTTTCCAATGAGATTTTCCTCATGAATGCAGCCAATCTGCCACATGACCTCAGCAAATCCAATCCTTGGTGGCACATTGTAAGGTAGGATGTGTGGATTCCCCTGAAATCCATACACTCTCGAAACAATACTGAATGGATATGGGATGATATCTCCCCAGTTGTGGTAGACCTTCAAATCAGGTCTCCTCTCCTTGGGCCTAAGAAAATCATGCAACTCCATAGGAACCCTAGGTGGATTTACTGTCAACCTTGCTCTTAATCTTGATGCAAAACAGTTATCAAACTGTACATAATTAGCACTTTTTCTATTATATGAAAGGTCAACAGTCCAAATTTGTACTGGAAACCTTTCTCCATAGCCAAATCTATTCAGTTTCATCTTCTCAGAGAAAAAATCTGCATTCTTGAACAAAAACATATGCATGAGCATAGAATACCAGTAGAAAGGTGTGCTTGTATCATTTTTTTGTAGCTTCAAAAACCCTTCATGTATTTTTTGGGTTGGGAAAGGAGCAAAATCATAAACTACAGAGAAATTTGGATGTTGTATTTGCAACCCCATGAACATGAATGTTATCGGCATCATAGTGTTAGGGCTAAATCCCAATACTTGACATAGTGAGTAAAAGATAGCCAAGAAGTGTTTGGAAAAAATATCCAATTTGAAAGGATCCTTATCATTAGGGTTAATATGAATTATTGAACCTCCTACCTTGTCCAAATGAGATGGGAGCATCTTAACTCTAAAGAGAGGCTTACTTTTCTCATATTCCTACTTCATCTTTTCAATCTCAATAGGAACTATGAAGTCATTGGGTTCATACAAATTAAAAAAAAAGTGGAATTCTTCTCTGTTAATACTTAGTAAAACCCTTCCATCATTATCCCTAACCACCAATGTGACAGGATCATACCTTGTAGTCATTGCCTTGAGTAAATCCACATCTAGAAACACATTGGGTACCACCAATTTTCCCATGTTGTAAACCCAACCATTTGAGAATGGGTGGGGAAAATTCCTTTGTCCAAACCACAGTCTGAACATCTCCAAACCCTTCATCAGAAATTTAGCATCAGTTATATTGAAGTAATTATATATTAACCCCTCCCCAAGGGTTTTTCCTTGTATTAGGGCCTACCCTTTTCTTTTGTCAGTTGTCAAAAATGGTAATTGCTCCAAGAATTCGTCATACAGGTTCCTTTTCAAATAATCAATTTGGCCGAAGTGGTGCTTTGATGGTGCCATTTTGGACAAACTAGGGTCTACTTGAATTACATACTTTAGAAAAACCTAGGTCTTTTCAAGGATGCAAAATTACAAACATGTAATTTGCAATTTTCAAACAAATTTCAACTTCACTTACAACCCTAATACTATTTCTAACAATTACACTACAAATTCTCCTAAATTCAGGCTAAAAATTTCACTAGGAAATGCAGAATTTAACTTACGGCTTTTTAACTTGCAAAAACCCTAATTATTCACTACAACAGCTCGTGATTTCTTTTTTGGCTTTAAAAATGCTTTGCGAAGTTCCTTGAATGCTTTTTGTGACAATAAAATAGGGAAATAATCCTCTTATTCCACCAAAACAGACAAGAGTATTTCTCGTCCGCCATTATTGCTTGCTTGCACGCCTCACCAACAACTCCAAATGCATTTGATGCAGGTTTGAATCTTAACCATTGATCTTCATCTAGGTTGGATCATCGAACGGATTTGCTTCAGTCAATCTGACATTGACTTCTATCGTAGCAAATGGCCCACAATTCCTCCAATCAAAACATTCCAACTCAGAAACCCTTACAACTCATGTTTTTGGCCCCACCATCTCCTGCGTCATCAAATAAATCCACGTGTCAACATTCCCTTGATATCATGATCGTTAACCATCTTGCAACTCTTGATCATGTGATAGCGGGCAACCGTAGATCTTGATCTTCAACAAACTTGCTTGTGCGAACGGTTGACAACTTTGACTCTAAATGTCGAACACCATTTTCATTTAGATTAAAACATCTTCATTGATTTTAAGCATGTTCATTTTAGATCTTCTTTAGTTGCTCGCTAGTTAATATATTAAGGTCGGCTTAATATATTAAAACATTCATAATGTTCCTTCAGCCTCTCCCAATGTGACAAATTGCGCCTTCCCATGATATCAAGATCATTCAACACTCTGTGGTGGGGTCGTCACAAGATGGCAGGGAGAGGCTGAGATTTAATGCCTTATGATCAACAGCCATGATAATTCGTCAAACTTTCGATGAACCTCCAAAAAGCGTCCAACGAATTTGCAATACGTCTAACGAGACTTTCGTCGTAATGACTTGCCTATTTTGTCACAAGTTTGACAAACTTCTGTTGTTGATCTGACGCTTTGGCAAAGGCATGCCACTTGTGTTCTGGCTATGGTTTATCACTAGATCGACAAAATGTTTGTCGATATTCCGACAAACACCAGGGCCCTTTTCCATGGCGACAATCGATGAAGTTGTGTCATGATTTCGATGTTTTAAAGCTAGTCGGGAAAGCGACAAAAAATTAGCGACGAGAATAATTTCAGTGGTTCATAGGTATGCCGATAATATATTGTCGATATTCCAACAAACGTTCATCGAAAATCGGAGTCAAATACAATAGTGCCATGAAAACAATGACAATTTATTAAGTTTAATCCTAACAAATATGTCTATTTTATTTTATGATCATATTTGTCAAGACTTTGATATATATAT
This sequence comes from Sequoiadendron giganteum, assembly GCA_007115665.2. Lineage (NCBI taxonomy): Eukaryota > Viridiplantae > Streptophyta > Pinopsida > Cupressales > Cupressaceae > Sequoiadendron > Sequoiadendron giganteum. Next base: position 124,638,504 of record CM021103.1, on the reverse strand, counting down.
AAGATAAACTTATAATTGTATCAATTTTGTTTAATGATAGTATTTACTTATGGTTTGATCAATGTAGAAAACCAAGAATCAACATATCATCATCACATAAAGTAATAACAATAAAATTATCACCATCATGTTTCTAATAAACACGATATATTTTGGACCTCACAAATCTTAACCTCAAAGCATAAGAATTAAATTTATAATACCACATTTTAGTGATTACTTAAGACCACAAAAATATCTCTTCAATTTACAAAACAATGAACCCTTATCTTTTACCACATGGTACTTGGGGTATGACATGAAAGAATATTTTTAGATCAATTTTATCAATATCAACATTAAATGATCCAAAAACAAATATCAAACATCTAATAGATGCAAGCTTAGCAACTAGAGAAAAATCTCTCCAAAATTAGTTCTTCCAACCTAGGAATATCCTTTTTGCAACCAACAGTGCTTTGTACTTCTCAACTTTGTTCTTTGAATTAATTTTTTCATGAAGACCCATTTAGAATTAGCGAGATTCTTTTCTTTTGGAATTTAAATAAGGTCTATGTGTTCTTACTCAAAAAAACTTATCTTATCATCCATGACCAATTTTTAAGACTCGCTATCTTACAACTCCATTGCCTCCATATTTCTAGGATTATTCATGATAATGGATTAAAAAAAATTAAAAAAAAATCATGTGGGATATACCTTGTTATTTTCCTTCTTTTTTTATTGAATCTCCTCACTAGCTAAGGTGGAGGTTTTCCCTTCTCAAAACTCTTAGTATTAGCTTCTCCATCCAATTTGTTGGGTCCCAAAATTGCTACTCATAGTTCTAGAGGGATGAATCCACTTCAAGGCTAGGTATATGTCTTTCCTAAAGGTGGATAGACTAACTCGTCAACAAAGAGAATGTGATGATAGGATAATTGTTGAGAATGGATAATATCTCCTCCACTTTAGGCTCAACTAGACCTATGAAGGTATTCCTAGAGGCAACCTTTAAGAATATTTAATCACAAATAAAGATATATAAGATTAAAAACAATTTTAGTATCCAAATATATACTTTTATACCAAATTATATCGCTAGATCAAAGACTAACCTAGTACTATAACCTATATTAAGTTGATGCATAAATGTAGGACATGATTCTCTAAGATAAAATTGCTAAGGCTTGTTGAAAATATTTCCCTAGATATAACACTAAATCATGAAATGCATATGAACTAATTCATTATCCTAAACTATTTTTTAATGATACTATTCATTTTGAGTGTATGAAAGGTCAAAACTTATAGGATTAGTGCCTTATATTGGGTTATAGAATCACTTTCAACTAGAAGACACAACTCATAGAAATGATAAAATATATATGATATCAACAACTAAACATGCTTAATAATCCCTCTCCAAATTTTAATAAATCCACCATTACACACAATGTATGCATTTAATTAAAGTTATGTGAAACTTATCAAATCAATTTTACACTCAAACTAGCAAATATGGCAAGAGAAAACCCGTAGCTAAGAAGAATCTGCCACAATTTGTCATTTGGAAATATCTTGAAAACTTACAACTAGCCAGGGACATTAAATTAAAAATATTTTCTACATAATAGTTACCTTTTAATTTGCAAAATTAACTATTCTAATGGTGATTGAACATGCAAGGATTGAAACCTTATATTTTTCTCAACATTGTAGTTGCGTGAAAATAGAGAGATGATTGACCATTTGAATGATAAATAAAGTCCTATTTATAGAAATCACTTTGGTCCTTGAATCCTCATGGGAATTCAATTTAGAAATGGATTTCATTAGTGCTATAGGTGGAGCAAGTCAAAATGCCATAATATCTATTAAAATAGCAACTAAAATAGGTGAAGGATTACCTGCATATGAAATTCCAGCCATTACATCCATGACCACATGGTTCCCTTCATCATTCACCATTGATTTTGAATCATGGATTTGTGCCCTTGGGATGAGAGATATTTTGTGCATGAGAAATGCCAAATTGGTAGTTGTATGGGTCTAGTCGAGCATTTATGGTGGTTTTGGGTAGGCTTGAAAATGGTTGGAGCAAACTGAAAGCTTTTTGGAAGAATTACAAAAAAGTAATGGACTAGAGGTGTAGAGGAGGATGCAATATTTTCAAGTGGAATAGGATATTCCAAATCATATGCATGAAAGAAGTCTAGATACATATCAAAAAATCACAAATAGACAAGATGAACAACATAAATTTTAGGGAGGAAAGTGGGAAATGGATGCAATATTGGACATTAGGATTAGATTTCCAAGTAGGAAAGATGGATGTCTAAAATTTAAGATAACCTCTACACAAGAAGTAATAAATGTTAGAAAGCACACTAAACATTTGTAAGACTTTGATGTAGAAGTGGAGGTCAAGAATTGATTGGGAAGTACATGAAGCTCAAAAATTTGGTAACATGAAGAATGTCTACAAAATGGGCTTAGAAGGAATATAAAAAGGGATCTAAAAAATTGACGATGGAAGTGGATATGGAATATGGTACTTGTAAGGATTCCAAATACCTGGATGTGCTGGGAAATCTTGCAAAAGGGGAAAAATGGAGGACTTGCAAGAATAAAAGGAATGCCTATAGGTAGAAGAGAGTGGGATATTGGATGGATGTGGAGATTTCACAAGAGAGGAAATAGATAATTTGCAAGAAAATATTGAGGAATTAGATGCTCTAGGTTGATGAAGTGAAAGGGGGGGAAATATCTAGATCCAACTCAAAAAAAAACAAGAGTAAAATAATGAAGAAGGCTACAAAGGTTTGAAAGGATTGGGAATGGAAGTAGATAATAGGATGGGAGGAAAGAGAATAATTTAGATATCAGTCAAGATCCCACAAAAGAGAGGAAGTGAAGGAAAAGGGAATAATGAAGGGATTTTGCAAGAGATAAGGATCAAGATATTAGGAAAACCATATCACAAGTCATGTGAGAAAGAGGATGACCAAAGCTTTGACAATAAAAGGTAACATAGTGAAAAGTGTTAGAGTGCATGGGTTAGAAGAATGACATTCTAGTAAGAAAATTTTAGAGACTTTGACAAAGGTAAAGGAAATAGTGATGGTTTAGGGAAAGGTGCACTAGCATGAGAAGGTTCTATATCCTAATATAGACAAAGGAAAATCTATATTTTGGATGAAATTAATTCTAGGTAGGGAAAATCTAAAACTCTAGAAAATATATGAATATGACCAAAACACGTATAGACATGGGAATTTCTCAAGGTTTTGCAACTTTAAAATTATGATAAACATGTGGGAGATGATGAAGAACAACACTTGGGAAGATTAGACAAACGAATATCCATTTAAATATTTATTTCTAATTATAAATGATGGGATAAATAAAACCCAAATGCATAAAGGGGATGAGACTTGATTAAAAATTGGCACTATTAAATTGAGTCTCAGCACTAGCTCTAGTTGGGAACATGTGCCTCTTGCAGGCATAATGAGAATATAGATCTTTGAGAGTAGACCACAAAAATGAGACACAAAAAGGAGATTAGGACAATCACACTTCATCTTGACCTACAAGTGTCAAGGCTACAAAATGAAACACCACATAGAGAACAAAACACAAGATATATACAAGGAATTTTCCATAGTTTCATGAGCCAACAACTTCACATGATACCAAGTGAACTCTTGAATTAGCATACATTGTCTTTATTCTCTTTAAAAACTGCATATGACCATTCCAAAAGCCATATTTTTCTCCAATATGAGAAACAACCCATTAAGATGTTTCCATAGTGAACTAACATTTATCAATGCATTCCTTTGGAGCTAAAGATCAAGTGTTATTTGTTGATCATCATTATTTTTAGGGGTATATTTCATGTTCTTTAGACAAAATATATTTCTTTCATCTTGGAACATACTTGAGGTTACATAAGGTGAATTCACACATGAAACTTATCTCATTGAGTCATCTATCTTTCTTTGAAGGTACTTCAATGACATGTAACATTATGTGCACTAGAGGAACTAATATGATTGGCATATCCACTTATTCTTGATAAATATCTCAAATTATCTCATACTAGTAGCCTCTTCGGATGTTATCATATCAATCCATGACACACATCTCCATTTTTCATCATGTAATGACTTAATTATAAGTGCATTATGATTCTCATACCCATGTTGATTATGATGAATAACAATAGTAGTAGTTCAATAGAGGATGAAGAAAATATAGGAAAGGGCTAAGAAGGCTCATAAAATCTTGGAATTTCCAAGAATGATGTGTCCTAAATATATTCCTTGATTTTCACATATACATTAGTTGGAACCTCGCCTCATTTAGTCGATTGTTTGTTCATATCCTCAATAGGAGTAAGAAAAAAGAGACTATCAATAACTTCACAATCTTTCTCATCATCATGACCATTGAGAAGGATAGGACCAACATCAAAGTATGGTGCTATATTTTTCAATCTTGTAGCTATCTTCCATATTGTGTAGTAGATTATCTTTCCTTTGTAGGTTGACATCTTCTTTGTGCAATGGAGCATATACATATGATAGGTTCAATTGGCAATGTGGGAAGATCAAGTCATTTTCATCAATAATGCAAGGCATAAAAAAGACAAGAAGGAATACTCGGTTATTCATCCTCCTCTACACATTTTTCTTCTAGTACTTGGGACTAGAACGGTTTAGCCTCACCATGAGAATTTGGCACAGATTTCATCTTTACTATCTATTACTACATTTGATCTTTTTATCTCTCACCTTCTCAACAACATTGTTATTCCTAATCTATTTTTTTTCTTTTGATTATCCTTGTTGTCATTCATGTCATTTCCATTTTATCTAGTAGTAACTAGTAATGTTACCTTGTGTGTTCTCACATCCATCTCTTGGACGATGTTCATTCTAAACTCACACTACATCTACATCAATATGGGTTGTGATGTTTTCATTTCATGGCTTGGACTATTGGGATGGTTGCATCGGTTCCCTTATATGTTTAATGTTGTAAGGGATAAACTCATAATGATATGGATCAACACCATGTTCACCTTGAAAATATTGATTAGATGCATCATATTAGTTTATTCATCTTTTATGAATTCATATCATGATGCATCATATTTACTATCTTCATCTTTGTGGCACTCAATGTAATTCTCTCAACAAGGAGTTAATTCTCTTTCTTATTGAGAGGGCCTATACATGTTTATTGCAACAATTTGAGCTTCTAGGCACTTAAATTTTTCCTTTGGTATATCAGTAACAACACCATTCATTTGTGTTTGAGCACCCTTATTATTATACTCATTCTTCATAATAATCATAAGGGAACTTACCCTTTCTACTCATCACAAGAGTAATGATATGTTAAAATGTGGCTATTTTAGATTTAAATTATTTAAGCTCTACCTAATATTGCTCAATTTCATCTTTGCATGAAATGTTGGGAGAAGGGGGATATTGGTTAGCGATGTCCTAAAAATATCATGTGTTAATATTGCATGGATATATCAAGGATTGCATCCACATTTCTTCTATCAATAATCATATCATAACTTAATAAATGAGATTTTTATGAATTTTCTATTCTTTAGGACCTTCTAGACATATCCTCTTTAAGGAAACATATCAGGTTCTCCTCTTTAAATGTGTATCTATATGCTATATTGGGAGAAGTGGGATGGTAGCCATCAAAATATGTCATTAAATCCTAATATTGCATGCCACTAATTTTCAAGTACTCATCAATCATATTGTGCGCCTTTTTGCTACCAACAAGCTTATCTTCTCTATTTGTTTCATAACTAGAACATTGCATTTTTCTATTTTTTCATCATGCTATTAATTTAAGGTTCATAAGTATAAATTACCAATTTATAGAATCCATGTACAACCTACCTCTACTTGAAGTTTGTACTTATGAATCTTGATACGTAGGTTTGGTTGACTTACCAATATTTGAATTTTGCCATTCTATTCTCCATCTCCTTGAATGAGTTACAATTTCTTCTTAATAGTGCTAGTGTACATGCTACCGTCTTTTCTCCATCTCTAAGTCTTCTAATGTGCAAACTAATTTTGGGTTGACTAAAATAGAGTCATCACTCATCACTTGGAAGAGACAAATTTTCTTAACTAGAAATTCCAAATAACAAATAAGGAATTGCTTTCTTGTTGCCTTATGCACAATTCTATTGGAATAAGTTGATGGAATATCAACTTACACACTGATCAATACTCTTCACTAGATCACTAAGGTCTTCAATATTAGAATAATTCACATCCTTGTAATGAAACCATTTTACTGGAATAATTTAATAGGCTATCAACTTACACAATGGCCCATACTCTTCACAAGATCATGAGTCTTCAATATAAAATGATTCACACCCCTAAAAATAGTGCCATTTTATTGGTATAAGTTGATGGGCTATAACTTACACAATGACAAATAATATTCACAATATCACTAGTGTTGGCTAATAGATTGGGCAACTTGAGATAATGTTGACTCTATTTTCCAACACCTCTGGATGATTTTTTTTTTAAGAAACAATCACCCTCTGAATTTTGGAGGTACAGCTCCCTCTTAAGATGAATTTTAAATTTTAGATAAAAAAAATAACTAAATTAACGATTCACAGATAGTTAATTGAGGAATCCAAACATACACGAATAAAAATATCTGGATTAGCTTCAAAACAACGATAGATCAAAGGCTAATGCACTATTTCAAAACCAGTTTGCTAATGTAAATGAATTTGGAAATATACACTGATAGGGAAAGAATTAAACATGAAAAGCATTTATTATACGCACAGATACAATAATTCAGAATGAATGTCAACAACACAAAGACTCCTCAAATTTCATTCTTTATTTCAGATCCAATTCGAAAAATAAGCTCACAGGCTTCTTCCCTCCCTCCCTTCGTATCAGAAAATAATCTCCCAAAAGAAATCCCCCTATTACAAATGAAAATCTCTTTTATAACTTCCTTCTCATAGTAATTTAATTTTTCCTTTTAAAATAATATTCCTTCGGTTATTCACTTTTCTGGGCATGACCCTCCATTTTAAATTATTATTTTCCAAGTTGAAGAGACCAACATGTGTCTTTATAATGTTTAATAACTGATCATGCCTGGAACTGGGTGATGGCACTACTACTCCGACAAACCTTTTTCCCCAAACTGGACATGCTGAGATGGCTTCCTTGTGAATGGGGAACGACACTACCTTCTTCATTATCTGAAAAGACTTTATCAATTCTGTGAGATAATAATTTGTTTACAATTTGAACGAATAGGGGAACTCGGCTCTTCAAGTTGCATTCCTAGTTAATTTATCAGTCAGATATATCTCGTTCATACCCCTTTCATCATCCAGTAATTACTCTTAACTCATCTTTCACCGCCTGCACTCGGGCAGAAATTGCCATGTTCGAAGTTTGCTCATTGTACTTGTAATGTGGAGTTCCAAGGTTAGCGATCTCTATGGATGAGATAAGCCGACCCTTCGGACAGTAAAGACTTCTGCTCTGGTTTATTTGAACTTGATCCATCTTTTATTGTTATTTCCCATGGAACAACCGGTGGAGGAAGTAATTCTGATACTCATATATAAACAGATTCTACAGACTCGGTAAGAAATGTTATTATAATCGGATCAACACCAATTTACTCCTATAACACCAATATATTTCCAGTGGACCGAAGATATAGCTTTTGAGAAGGTTGGCCACAATTCATCACACGTTTGTATTGGTCACAACTTCCTCTGTAGTCACATGTACTCTTGCATCTGTTTTCTGGAGAAAGGAAGGCAGGCCGATAATGTCTAATACAATGTCCATTTTACCCATGCATGATCCTTGCTCATGCTGACAAGGTCCAAAACCACTAGGTTATTTCCATCTGGAGTTTCAAATCTGATCTTGTACCATACCATATGAAATGAAATTCATACATGCATTCTCTTTCGCAGAAATAAGTAATCCCACACAGGAGTGCACATAACTCTTTTGAAAATTAATGTTCTGAGCTCTATGGTAATTGGCCAATTCTTCTGTTAATATCACCCAAGTGCTCCTCTGTAATTTTTGATTCAGTGTTGCAGACTTCACCTTCTCTATGTGCATTATAACAAGAACAATATGATCCAACCTCAAGCTTCTCGGTGTACATCAATTTCAATTTACTTCTTTCTCTCCCAAGACAGCTGCTTTCCTTTCTAGGGCATCGCCCACGTGGTTAATTTGGCGTTTGCTCATGGAAAAGTTTTAAAATTATATATGACCAAAAGTGGAGGTAACAACTAGGGTCTTCAATATAAGAACAAAAATTCACATTCCCAATAATGACACCATTGTATTAGCGTAAGTTGATGGGCTATCAACTTACACACTGATCTATACTCTTCACAAGATCACCAGGGTCTTCAATATGAGAGCATCGATCTATATCCTTGACAACATCATCATTTTGTTTTGTCCCAAAATTATTGCTCACCTTTAGAGGAAAAAATCCACTTCAAGTCCAGGGACATTTCATTTCCGAAATTATAAAGAGTAGATCATCAATAAAGAGTGAGTGATGATAGGATAATCTTTGAGAGTGGATAATCTCTCCATTGCTTTTAGCTCAGCTAGATTAGGAGGGTATTTCTAGAGGCAATATTTAATAAAATTTAATCAAATAAATAAACTATAGTCATATCTACATGTACATTTTGAATCCAAATTCTATCACTAGATCAAAGAATAACCTATTTCTATAACCTCTATTAAGCTTATGAAAATATGTAGGATATGATTTTGCAAGATAAAGAATACTAATACTCATTGAAAATATTGCCCTCGATATAGAACTAAATAATGAAATGCATATGAACTACTTCCTACTTCTAAACTATTGGTTAATGATATTATTCATTTTGAGTGTGAAAGGTCAACACTTCTATTAAATTTGGTAGAGAAAAGATACGTAATTGTAGGCTCACATGATGAACAATAAAATGTAGATACAAAATAATTTTTATTTCGATTGGGGAAGATATTACATTCCAATACATTAGCTTTATAAATCCTTTATTTGTCTATATAAAATTGATGAACCTAACCTATGGGAATGTAACTTCCCAAAACTAACTTATCTAACTTAACATTAACATTTATTTATTTTATCTAATCTATCCATAAACTAAACTATACATGTAATATTTCAACATTCCCCCCTTATTACATCAATTCAAACAAATGCCATGATACTACAAGGATTGAACACAATAACCCGTTTTGAGACTTTGATGAAGTGCCTTTACCTATTCTCCCAAATCGCTTAGGAAACACCAAATCGAATCCATCATTGGATCTCCTAACTATAAAACCTGCAAAATATTGAAACAAAATGAGAGAATAAAATTTCCCTATCTTCTTTGCACAATAAGAGAACAAATTTCCTTTGAGAATCCGCATCTCCTCTAAGTGAGTCAAAATTCATCTAATGTTGTAATGAGTGAACAAATCTCCTTCAAGAGTCTAAATGTCCTTTGCATGTGTCAATATCCCTCCTTCAGTGTCATGGGAACCAATCCCTCCTTTGTTGTATAAAATAGCCTCAACCAAATGTGAATACATTAATTGCATTCAAAATAATTGAACCATAAAATTCCAAGCCCCCTTGCTCCATGAAGGAACACAAGTATGAAGTGTTTCTTCTCATGCAATGAATCATCTTTGAGTGAGAAGCTAGCTCGAGATGATAAAAGACCCCTTACCTCCATTATCTCCATCCTCCAATTCGACCCTTAGCACTTCATTCAAATATGATCTTTATATTGATAAATCATTTTCTCTTTCCATAATTAGGCCAATGTTGAAACTACACATCTAATAAAAACTACAGCATTCTACAAATTTAGGATGCCAAATTAGGCTCTCACCTCTATTTTTCCACATGCCTCATATTTACCAGTAGATCCAACCATTATAAAATATATTTCCTTTAACCAAATTTAGATTTGAATCTTCATAAATGTCTTTATTCCATCTTCTAAAACTTGTCAAAACTTGAAGCAATCAACATTATTCAAACACAAGAATCAAACACACAACAAATATCACATCACCGTCAACTTAAAAATTCTCGCTACTTGCTAAGAATATCTTTAAACCATTTATAGGTTACATTCTCATCTTCAGTAGATTTCCATAATATTTTGAATTTTTAAATTTCCTTAAGAAATGTCAAATTCATCACAGTTTTATTGTGATTGCAATCTGCAACTTCAAAAATGTCTTAACAACCACAAGAAAGGTAATCGCTCTAATACCATGTTAAATTTGGTAGAGCAAAGAAATATAATTGTAGGCTTGACACATTATGAACAATAAATTGTAGATATAAAATGATTTTTGTTTCAATTAGGGATGATATTACATTTAAACATATTGGCTTTATAAATCCTTTATTTGTCCATAATAAATTGACTAACCTAACCTAGGAAAGTGTAACTTCCCAAAACCAACTTATCTAACTAAAAATTAATATTTTTTATTTATTGATTATCTAATTTACCTTTTAAACTAAACTATAGATGTAATATTCCAACAAATTCTAGGACTAATGCTTTATATTGGGTTACAAAATCACATTCGACTAGAAGATACAACACATAGAAATGATAAAAAGAGATATGATATCAACAATTAAACATGCTTAATAATTTCTCTCCAACATTTGATATATCCACATGCAGTAAGGAAATGACCATTACATAATTTCAACAATATATTGAAGTGCTACAACACTTATCAAAGTAATATTACATTCATGCTAGAAAACATGACAAGAGAAAACCCTAAGCTAAGAAGAACTTGTCACATTTTTTGCTTCAAAATCTTATTAAAAATCAATAATTGGCCAAGGGGACATTCAGTTACAATTATGTGCTATAAGATGGTTTCATCTTCATGATTTATATAATAAGATAATGTAATGGTGACTAGAAATACATGGATTGAAACTGTGGATTCTTCTTAACATTATAATCACATGAAAATAGAGAAATGATAGACTATTTGAATGATACATGAAGTGATATTTATAACACTCAAATTAGTCATTAAATCCTTATGGAAACTCAACTAAGAAATTATGTCATTAATGTTGCATGTGGAGCAAGTCAAAATATCATTAAATTTGTTGAAATGGTGACCTAAAACTGGTGAAGGGTTACCTATATTAGAAATTCCAACCACCACATTCATGGAAACATGATACCTTTCATCATCCATATTTGATTTTTGAATCATGTATTTATGCCCTTAGTATGAGCAATATTTTATAGGTAGAAAATACCAAATTGTTAGTGTTATGCCTTGCATAACCACCCCATTTCTTTTTGGTCAAAATGGGTCCCCCTCGTTCTTTTTCCCTTTAGTGTTTTTGTTCTGGTTTTGGGAGTTATATTTTTCCTTCCAAGCCTTCTTTTCTTTTCTTTTATTTGGTTCGGGTTTCAAACTAGAACTGTCACCTTGCACCTCTCAAAAGTGTGAGTTCTTGTTTCTATCTCGATTCTGATCCACGCATTTCTTCCTTGTTTTTTTTTGTTTTTCAGATTCATGTTTTGAAAAGGAACTTGAACTTTGACTTAGCAAAGGTTCAATTTCCAATTTTCATCCTGATTCTAGCCTTCGCTTGCTCATCTTCTTTTTATTTTTTCAGAATCAAGTTTTGGAATGGAATCGACGCTTGGCACCTTTAGGAGGTTCAAGTTCCAATCTCCATCCTAACTCTGATTTTTGATTATTTGTTTTTCTTGTCTGTTTCACAATCAGGTATCAAACTGAAACCATAACCAGGAACCTTTCTAAGGTTCTTGTACCTAGTTCCACCTCGATCCCGGTTATCATGTCTATTGTGCCTTTTTCCTGTCAAGCTCGGGTTTCAGAACCTTGCACTCTTTGAAGGTTCTTGTGTCAAGTTCTTTCTCGATCCCGACTTTCGCCTTACCTTGTGAATTTTGTGATGGTTCATTAATGAGTCTCACCCTGATCCAGAGGCCCGAACTATCTTGCATTAATGGCAATTAGTTTGCACATGCGAACTATTTTATATTCCAACTACCTCTTAGTTTTAGCTCATAATTACTTTGGGTTTTCAACAAAAAGAGCTAGAGCAAAGCAGAGGATTGGGGTGCAAGTTAGATTTTGGTGATTTTCGGTCAAGCATCGTTGATTTTGGCATCGTGATTTTTGAGGTAGGGGTTTTCCTTTCTTCCTTTTCCTCGTTTTCTTGTTTCTTGCTCGTTTCCTTGTTTATTTTCTTGCTTGTTCACTCGCTTCCTTTGTTTCTTGTTTTGTTGGGTTTGTTTTTGTTTGCTTGTTGGTTTTTCTTTTTTTGTTTGGTTTGTTTGTGTCATTCCTCTTTTGGGTGTTTTTTCTTTGTTGTTTTTGCTTTCATCTCATTTTTTGTGCATTTCTTCATTCCCACCAAAACCCTAGTTGTTTAGGGTTTTCATCATGTCGACCTTTGCAAATTATAATTTGAACCCTATGCTCTTCCTGCATCTGATCCCCAAAACTAGAGAATTTGATTAAGTATCGGATCGATCTTTTATTAGGGTTATGATGTTTGAAATAACCTCAATCTTGATTCTTGAGGGTTTTGTAAATTTTAGAAAATCACTTTATTACCCTCATGCTCAATCATGTTTTTATTTTGACTTATGCACATATGTTGTGGGATCAGTTTCTGGAACTAACCCCTAATTGTGCACCTTTGTGTGGTTCTAGTTCCTAACATTGTTTAGACTCTAAATTCTGACCTTTGGTCGGGATCAAACATGGAACAAAACCTTACCTTGTCTGAAATGATTGATCCAGTGCGAGGTTCCAACCTAATCCCAACTTTTGACTTTTAGTCAAAATCAAAATCGGAACAGAACCTTAACTTGTTACCATGAGGAAGGTTCTAATGCCAACTATTGTTCTGATTCTGATTTTTGCATTATTTTTAGGATCAGACCTCGAAACGAAACCAAAACCTTGATGCCACACTGAGTTCCAGTGCTAGTTTCTATCATGATTCTCAATTCTTACCTTTGGTCGGGATCGGACTTCAAAGTGAAACTTAAACTCGTTCCCTTTTCAAATTTCTTGTGTCGAGTGTCATCCCGATCCTGACTTTTGATACACTTTCTTTAGGGTTTTGATGTCAGGTGTTGTTTTAATCCTAACTTTTGATACATCTTTTGTAGAGTTCAAGTGCTAAATTTCAACCTGATTCTGTTGTCTGATAGTATTGTAAGAGGGTTTTCTAATGGTCATGTTCCAAGTGCTATCCCAATCCTGAACTCAGAAAAGAATAGAAATATCATAAGAATGAGTGCTCTTTTGAGGATATAGAGTTTTAATATGGAATTTATTTAATGTCTAACTCTTTGCAGTGTTTCCTTCTACCTAATGAATGTAATGGTTGCAGGTCTATTAAATGTTTGATTCAAAAGAGGATATTGGCATTGAAGAGGTGCAAGAAGTGCAAAGGGGACAAAAGGCTAAGAGATTAAAGCCAGAACAACTTCCCTTGACAATGAAGTATAAGTTTCAAGGAAATCCAATCTCATCAAAGTTTGGGTCAGAAGTAATGAAGATAATTGATACATTGGTAGGCCACATTGACCTTGAACAATTTGTGAAAGATGTTTTCTCAGAAGATGCCAGTCCAAGGGACAAGAAGATTACTAATTCAAGACTGGCACATGTAGCTTCATTCCCCATAGCTATGCAATGTCAGGAATTCATAGTAGTTGTTGCTCACACATACAACCCGATCCAAAGGAAATATATTGATCCTTGGGGGACTTAAATAATTGATCTTACACTAAGAAGGATAAGGTTTCTCTTTGAATTACCTCCCCATCCTAACCTCAAAATCATGACAAAAGCGGAGGCATTGTGGAAATATGAGGCAAATGTGGAGGGTAACCTAAGATACATAAATAAGAGGTGGTTGAAAACAGAGAAGTCAATAAAGAAATTTCCCTTCGAGCCTAAAAGGTCTGACTTCTTTGTGAAATTAGGGAAGGTTATTACACTGTTGGCTAGAGCATTCGATAAGGAAGACTCACATGCATTTGAGAACTGGATGTTCTCTTTTATTTAGATTGTTCTTGATGGGAAACAACATTTGGACTAGGAACAAATGGTATCCAATGGCATTCATAATTAGCTCAGTAAGGTGAAAGATACCAAGGTGTTCTATATGAGTTCTTATGTAATCTATTTTATTGCAAGAATGGGAAAATTCCCAGGCCTAAACATAGAAGGGGTTCTTAGGGAAGTAGTTGGAGAGAATAGAGTCTGGAAATACTATGACCAATTGGAACTTAAGAAGATAGAAGAGCATTTCAAAAGAGTAAATGATGTCCTCTTGTATGTTGTTATCAACCGATTGACGGGAGATGTTAGCTTTAGATCAAGACTCAAAAAGTCATGGCCTTTATTGAAGAATGGGGGAGTTGGTTTATTCAATACCCCAAAACTACTTACATTAGACTATTTGGTTTTGAAAAGGCTCCATTCAAATTGCCAAGGTGTTGCAGCGATAAAATGATTCTAATGGAATTCTCACGATAAGAAACAAAGGTAAATGCCAAGTTTAAGGACATTTACACAATGTAGGGTGTCACTCATTTCCTATGGAATTTTGTTTTTATTTATGTCAATCAAAAGTGGTAACCAAGGCTACAACAGAAGAGTTTCAAGATTGCAATTTAAAATTTTATGAGGAAAGAAAGAATTTTTACCCGAAGGGAAAGATGAATGAGTTGTATGCATATTTGTTTCCTTATCATGAGCATCACCTTGAAGATTTATGGGCCAACCTTTGAGATCAATTTGAAGTCAAGAAAAGAGGATGTGAAAGGTTGACTAATCCCCAAATGAGGGATTTCAATATTAAAGAAGATATACTTGAAAGGTTGTCAGATGATGGTATCCTCCTTGGTCCTCAATATGAGGTAGATGAGATTGCAACAAAAGAGTTGGAGCCCATCAATTGGATGGAAAAAGAATAGTTTTACATAAAAAAAGTTTTAGGGGTGGTTATTGATTGAAGCATAAAGTGGATTGGCATATGCCTCAACCAACCTCAAGGCAGAGTCAGAAGGAAAAGGAAAGATTCACAAGTTGAATCATCCTCAACTATTGAGCCGAAGAAGTATAAGAGGACTAAGAAGCAGCCTCCACAAGTAGGAGAAGAAGAGGTTAAGATGGAAAAGGTTAAAATATCCTTAGAACAAGCTAAAGTTACCTACCGAGTTGCTACTACTAGAGTTGTTTTAGGTTTTGGTGCTAAACCCATTTCTATTGTGTATCCTAGAGCATAAACTACTCAAGAGGGTCCTTCGACCACTCCTCCACAAACTAAGGAAACCCCTTCTATTGTACCTTCAATGGCAGGAACAACAACTAAAGAAGTGGAAGAACCTCCTTTAATAAACATCACAAAATCTCCCCTCTCATATGATTCTAAAGAGACTCCCCTCCAGGAAGACCTAGCTAGAGAAGAGAAAGAAGATGAAGAAGACTTTGAAGAGGAGAATGTAGATGTGGGAGAAGGAAACCTTTGGAATGAAGAATAGACGGGGCATGTTCTAACGAAAGAGGAGTCGCGGTAAATAACGGAGTGTGAAGAAGTTATCTATTGAGGAATTGGCCAGAGAAGAAGAAGTAGAAGAAGAAGAGAAGAAAAAGGACAAAGAGGAAGCTCAAAAGATGGAGATGGAGCTTAAAAAGTTTTCAGATATTAAGGCTAAGAATGAGAAGCGGGAAAAGGATAAGGCTAATAATGAAATTTTGGAGCAGAAGAAGGTGTCATCTACACTAGAAATTGGAGCAACTTCTACACATCCACCACCTCCAAAGCCAACACCCCTAAGTGCACAATAGATAACGACCTCACTGAGTACTCCAATACAGCTGAAGCTAAATTTAGAAAAGAGACAACGGGTCCAAGCTCAACCAGTGAGCTGGGATGAGATGATTAAGGAGGTAGATAAGGTAAAGCCTAAAAAGAAGCCATGAGCCATACATTCTACCAAGCTAACTGTTGAGGAGGATTTAATTGCAAATATTGCTACCCCAGTTGTTGATAAAGATGATAGGGATTTTCAAGTTGTTGATTACTAGATAAGCACGATCAATCTAGGAAAACAAACTCGTAATAAACAAATGTCACTTTTGGATTTGGTAGCTACTTTAGCCAAGTCCAAAATAGAGAAGGACAAGTTAGTTAAAGATGAGTTGAAACCCCAGTGAGGCAAATAAAATAAAAAATGAAAGGACTCGCCTCATCAGCTCCAAAGCAACCCAAGTCATCAGAAGCACTTGTGTTAATGAGCCAAAAGGAGGTTGTTGAATTGAACAACATGAAAAAGAAAGCTACATGGTTTGATAAGTGGTTCAATGTTTTCAAGAAATTGAGAAGCTCCTGGAGGAAGGATATAAACAATATGACAAAATCCAAACTCTTGTCAAAGAGATAGAAGAGTGTGCACATAAATGGTGGGAAGAAGAGGAAAAGTATAGAAAATTCTTGAGAGGGTTGAAAACCATTGATAGAACACCTAGGGAAATGTTGATGCAATCAAGGATCTTAGATGATGAGGATCCAAAATATCTCAAGAAGGCTATCAATATAATCACCTTCTGATTAGAAACCCTCATTAAATATAGAATAACTCTCCTCAAGTCCCAACAGGATATAAGGGATCACACAAGCATATTTGAGGAGGTTGTTACACAAATCACAGCTACAAATTTTACCCCCAAATAAATAGTTGAACTCACTGTAAGAAATAAAGGATAATTGGGGTAAACGGTTAGAATAGTTGATAGAAGAAGGTGATGGTCCTGAAGGGACTCTTCTAGATAAACTAATGAATATTAAATTTGAGACTCGTTGGTCCATAAAATATGTTAGTCAACTAAGAGAAACTGTTGTTGTAGTTGTTGGAGAATTTGAACAGTCTAAGTTCAAAGTAAAATGGATCGATGGACTTGATGAGGATGTTCTTGCAGTCATTTTCAATAACTATGATGAGTATCATGGCTTCTTGAAAGAGATTGGAAAGTAAAGGAAGGAATATTCTATTTTTTGAAATAGAATAAAGTCAATAAAATTCAACCTATTCTAGGCATCCTTTTTGTAGCAGTTAACTACAGATCATCTCTGACAGGCTAGGAAAGAAGTGCCACTCCTCTTACACCAACAATTTTGACAAAGTGGAGAATCCAGTTAAACTTAGGCATCCCTATAATTGTGCATTTGGGCACCCAATTTGTGGATCAATATTTTTGGATGGAATTTTGAATTTTTTCTATTTTTCTATAAGTTAAGAAATTCCCCTCATTGTAAAGGTTAGAAAATTGAAGTCAAATCTAAGTTAGATATTTTTAGAAACTTTGTGTGGTTAGTTAATTTTTAGAGTAATTTCTTAAGTTTAGTGTTAGCACAAAATACAATGGTTTTTCTTACGCCAGTGGATTTTGTTGGATGTAAATGCAGCTTATTTGATGTGAATAAATAGAAGAAACCAGATTTAAAACTATCAATCGCGTTGATTATGAATGGTATTCTTCTTTTATTTGTTGATCTACAAACATCTATGATGAGTTAATTGAATGTGCTCTTTAATTAATTCTGATAAAAAATGAAAATTATAAGTATGATCATTAAATCTACAGTGTAGATGAGTGTAATTGCATGAATGTTTATGAATTATTTCATTCTGTAGTTTTGAATTTAAGGAAAAATCTTGTTGCAAGATTGCATGTCTGAATATGGGAATTATATGTGTTCATATCTTTTTGTTTTAAAACCAATGATCTATCTTTTTTGTTTCTTTAAAATATACCGTTGGAACATTTGAGAATGAGAATTTTGTTACCTTTTACCAGCAAAGGCCCCTTGAATATTATAGTCATGTTGAACACTGGGTGATACAGTACAGTTTTGAACCAACTACCAAGACCTTGGAAGATAGGTGATTTAATATCAATAATCTTTTTTAGGAGAAGTGGGATAGAAATATTCTACTTAATGTTTGTTGTGTTATTTTGACCATCAACAGTAAGTTGTAGGGGTCTAGTTAAGCATTGATGATAGTTCTAGGTAGGTTCAAAAGTCGTTAGAGATAACTAGAAGTGTTTTGTACGAATCAAATAAATTTGATGGAGGACTAGAGGTACAAAAGAGGATGTGGATTTTCATTTGGAACTGAAACAAAGAAAAAAAGGAATAGGTGTGAAAGGGTTCACCAAAATGAAATGATGACCTAACACACTTACTTTTCCTAGTTTCATTAGAAAAGGAGATCTCCTCAGGATAGAATTGACTTTCAACCTTGAGGTGAGTCAACTCTATGGGGATGGGGGTTTTTTGTTTCCTAGTGACTGAAATGCACTTTTGGGAGATAGAAATAAAATACTTAATGAACTCAATTATGTGATGTAAAAATTGAAATGTAGAAATTAAGGATCGTACAAACAAAAATAGTAACTTTCAGGAAGATCTGAGAAGGGTGAACTAATGTGTGCCTATCTCCAAATGAGGGTGTTGAGTGTCCTACAAGGACAAATTCACCCTAGGGTGAATGGGTCTTTGTACAGGGGTCCAAAATTTGATTTCACATTCCTCTGATCTTGGATCTTAGCTCCTAATTTCTCTAGATTCCACCGTCAAAAATTCATAAATAAATTTTGTAGGTGATTTTTTGTGGCTTGACAACTTTGACAACTTTGTGAAATTGCTCTTTTGATCCAATTTCAGTCTTTCTTCACCTACAAATCTACACACACAAAGATAGGGAAAGATGTTTTTTTGGGTGAATAGGGGTGCGCCTTGGTCAAACCCCAGTTTGGTAATTAAATCTTGATGATAAAATAATGATAAAATGGAAAGAATTTGATGAATGAACAATGTTATGTCACAACTCACCAAACCCTTAATGGTTTCCCTTAGAGGACTGAAGTCTAACATGTTTCTCTAAGGAGCTTGATCTTGCATGAATTGGCTTGAATGATTGCTTGATTTGATGATTGAATGCTTGAAACCTACATCACAATGTTAGCTCCAAAACATAATATGAACACACATGAATCTTGACGTGATGATATGATCTTGATTGTTATTGTAGATTCTTGATTAATCCACTCTTCAATGCTCTTGACAATAATTTTAATATATAGGAATGCTTGTATAAAGTGTGTTAAGTTTGAATTGATAAAATAACTGTATTTATAGGTGTTTATCTAATTTCCCAAAAAATAGATTTCATAAGCCAACATTTGAAACTTGAATTTGAATTATTAAAATTTTGCAAAAAACATATTAAAATTTGGGTCTTGGCACTTAAGGATGGCCCATTCGCCCTTAGGCAAATGGGTCCCAAGACCTAAATCTAGGATGCACAATTTTTGAGGTGTTTAAAATAATGTTAGCATTTGTTTAATGTTAGTTTCCTTTCGTAAAATGAGAATAATAAGGCTTAGGATGTATAATTTAGGCAATAAAAAGCTTAATTAAGTCCAATTAATTAAGGGGATGCAAACATAGTGTAAAAATGTAAAGAAGTACATTTTTCAACACTACATTTAGCTCCCACTTTAGTGAGAATATGTGCCCATGCTTAAACTCACACTAAAGTCTACAAATAAGTCAAGAGAGGTCTAATTGTACAATTGTTAGAAAGATGAGATAACACAAATCAAGGAGGATGATCAAACTCCCATGATCAAAGATCCCATGGAAAACCAACAAAGGCACAATGAGACATTTGAATGCAACAATGACACAAGATATAACATCATACAATACCAAAATTAATGCAAAGATTAAAAAAGAAAAAAAATGAATCAATCTTTGATTGTTTTTCCAAACAATATGGATCAAGCCTAAGTTGTTTGTCCAATGATACGCTTACAAAGGCTAGTGTAGTCTGATATAAACTAGCTGAGTCTCAATGTAATATGAGAAACACACAATGGTTTGGCGCAATCTAATATACACTAGGTGTGTAAACATAACCATACCAAAGTTATACTCCCTAATAACATTGATAAGGTTCCACATATGACAGTCACAAGGCTAGCAAGTTGCATTATGCTAGACAATCATGAAATAAAGGCATCACAAATCAAGTTGTGTTATGCTTGGTGGCTAATAGTTTTGTTTTATGATAGTCAAAGGGGTTTTTCTTAGTTCATGAAAGGTATCACTTTAGGGAACATCAGGCTCGATATCACCATCAAGAGAGGACTATTCAAGAGATAAAAGATGTGATCACACCTTAGGGAATGCAAGCCATAGCATTACCACTAAGATGAATGTCATATGCCAAGAAAGGTCGTGCTCTTGAAGGACATCAATCCCAATGTCACCACCAAGAAGACACATCACGTGAAATAAGAAGACCCCACTTTGAACAAGAGGTCATGTCATCAAGAAAGCAACAAATGTGAGGCATAATGCCCCCCACTTTAAAGAAATTACTAAACACCATGTTGTGAGCAATCAATTTAAAGTAGAATATGATAAAATCCAATAGATGAAAGAGACATGAGAGAATATTTGGAAATCCCTATGCCAAACATATGTTTCCAAATAAAGCTATGTCATGAAAAGGAGGTTTCCCTCCACAGGCAATCTTAAGATAACACATAAGGGATCCATGGATTTGGGGTCAACGTATGTCTTTCCTACAGTGTTATAATCGAGCTCGGAATCATCATCATTCCCAAAGTAACTCATGGAACAATGAGCACAAAGGAAGAATGACACATAGAGAGATAAAACAAAGGAGAAGCCTTTTGGGTCAACATGGAAGATATCTAAATGTCTCAACACTTTGCATCATCCCAAAAAGAAAACACAAAATAAGAGAAAAATAAAATGGTTATGACAGATGTTGGCCTCCTCTAATGATTCAACAACTAAGCCCTTAAATTTGTAACTTAGACACTGGACATTTGTACTGAATAACTATGTTTATCATCATGAAGGTTCATTTAATTTCCAACCTAGGGATGTGAGCTTGAAATGGGTCAGCACTATATATGCACTAGGTTTCTATTGTAGCCACATTCATTCTACAACTAGAAAAGACATGATGTTGAAAGTAAATTGCTTGAAAGGAAGTAATATAAGCACTGAACATCAACCAAAAACTATGTTGAACTGAAATGCATGACATAAATAGAAATCTTAGCAAATGAACAGGAAACTACTTTGTCTGCTTTGGTTGTAGGAACAGTCACAAAATGGAATTCTAGTGGTTGCAGGAATAAACAATTGCCAGAATTATAACTATTACTGAACAAAAACATAATGACTGGGCTAAAAGGATGGAATCTTCACCAAGTGGGCCCCCTTGGGTGAGTTTCCCTTGAAACTAACTCAGATGAAGCAAACTTATAACTTCATTTTATTCATTGAAAGTGTGATTACAATGGAACAGTATCATGTTTGTATTACTTGAAAACTAGAAATGTGAGTACAACATCATATCAATCAACCTTTTGAGAAGGACTATCTGAGTCTTATTTATAGAAGAGGAAAAAATACTAACTACCTAGCAAGGCAACAGTCAACTCCAACATATTAGGAAGATGCCATTTATGGAAAGCATAAAAAATAAGGAAAGGAGGTTATGCATGTGTGGAATCTAGTCAAGCTAACCTTGCCTTAATGCAAATCTATCATAACAAAAATTCCTATATTCGCTCAACCAACAAATATGATCATTTACAAGGCTGTTACATTCTTTAATTTGAACTAGGATTTCCCTACATTGACCTTTTAATGATCATCTCATTGACTTCTTTGGCAACTGACCGGCTGGAAAAAACTTCCTCAACTTTGTAGGCTCTAATTACATCTGCATAACAACTTTATCATGCACAAACAATTTCATATATATAACTACCTTAAAGTAACATTCATTAATCCACATGTAAAATTAACATAGATAATTCGCATAGCATGTTAATGTCATTAAAAGTCACAAAGATAAATGTATGCCCAATGTCTATGGTTTTGAGGAAATAACATGGAAAATGCCAACAACCAAGTGTCAAATTATATGGTCATAATATCAAATAGATAATAAGCCCAATAAAAATTGAGCCATTAATTGTACTCATCACTCCCCTCAACCTAAGGTTTTGCTAGTCCTCCAACAAAGGAAGTACTGCTCCTTTGCCTAGTCAATACCCTAAAGTTTGCAACTGCCAGCTGCTCCACATCAATTTTTGCAGTGTTTGAATTGGGGTCCTAGGAGAACCCTTGATTGCTCTCCAACTTTCTCCATCTTTACCTTTTTGCAGCTATATCATATCGATAATTCCTAAAATTTGGCACAGCCCATAGTAGTGTAGGTGGTTGAAAGGTTAATGGAAGCCAAGACTGTTGTTTCAACCTTCCAAGTTGTACGTATCTGTCAACTCTTTTGTGTGTTGTAGCATAGTTTTGTAAAGAGTGAGGTTCGGCTTGCTTCAACTCATCAGTCAGAATGTTCCACCTTTTGTGATAAATGCCTCATTACCAATTTCCCTATATTTTGTGCCACCTTCTCATATTCCTTGCAGGTTGTCTCTCTAAAAGTTATGATCCTCCTATTGTAGCTTGGTTGATAAAGAAATTTGTGCCATTCTTAGAAAATGTGTGCAAGTTTACTAGATTTAGCTCTGATGGGTAAGGGATTATTGAATTATCTTTCCTTGTTAGTCCTGAATTGTTGTCCCCAACTAATTTCATTCTGAATCTAGGACATAAATGTCCTTAAATGGAGATCCCCAATATACAATAATGGGTTCCAATCATGATCATGGGACACAGCATAATTATGCAGATATAGTTCACATAGCAAATTTTTAACTTCAAGAGGGGAAAAATCATAAGCCTGGAAAAAATAATGAGTCTCAATAGAAGGATTCAAATCTAAAATGATCCTTGACAATTTAAAAGAAAGATTTTTCTCCTTCAAATACAGGGAATAGACTCTGGGAGGAGTTCTTCACGTGAGTATCTGAGGCACTAAAGCTGCCACATTATCCACCTTTTCCTCCAAGGTAACGATCTTTGTGTTATTTTCTTCAATTTTTGCACCTTTCTTTTTAATTTCTTCCTTTAGCTTGTGTTTTTCCTCTTTCCATTTCTCTTCCCTCCTTTGCATTTGACTCTATAGGTTCATGGCTACAATATTCCATGAAAAATTAGGGGGTCTATGTGTTCCTACCAGAATATTTGCTAGCACCGATTCTTGTTGTTCATATAGCACCAGTTGCAGTAACTCTAATTGTTCACCCTATTATGGCTACAGGGCTCTTGCTCTTGCTACATGAACTCTTGGTTCACATCATTCTCTTGAATCTCAACCTATTCTATAATAGCAACAAGTTCTACTAACCTCATATCTACTTTTTCTTCAAAAAATATATTTTTCTTCCACATTCACTTGCCCCATAGGGGCTTCTATGTCCTCCCTAGATTTTCTTTGAAGCCCAGGGAATTTTTTGGAGGCATACCAACGGTTGGCCGAGCTGGATTTGATTTCCTAAGAGGGCTTTCATACTTTTATTCTGCTGCAAGAAGCACAATGTTAGCCTTCTGTTTCTTAGGGTTTGGTGTTACTTTTTGTCATTTTCTTTTTGGCTTTCCCTTTCCTCATTTTTCCCTCTCTTTTGTGCCTCCTTCCTAATTGTGGCCCTAGTTTGAAATGGGGTTTCAGGAAGAACATCATCATCAAATACTAAAGAGGAACTATATTTATATGGATGTTTTGACATAAAAGAACTAATTTCTATAGCCTATTCAGTTGCAGGAAGATTTATGTTAGGGTTTGCACCAGAAGTTGAGGCACTAGGAGTGGTTTCAACAACACTCCTCCTACTAACCCTATGAGGTTGAGGCAGAGCTCTAGGTCACACATTTTTTGGTCTAAACTGGTCAATGTTTACAAATTCCTCCCATGTCATATCATATACCTCTTGTAAATATTTCTCTACTAATAATTTTTTCAAACAATAGTGAGAGACATAATTATCCCTACCTTTTTGAGTCTCAGCCGCCATGATTGCAAGGAGATAATACAACACATTAGGTACATTCGTTCTTCTCTTGTGCCTCATATGATTCAAGAGCTTGAAGTGTATAGAATGGAGGTTTGACTGGCGGCCCTCACAAGTAATGTACTTCACAATGTGGATAGCTACTTGTTTTCGTGGCTCTGGTAGAGAGGTTCTCTTCATACGTTGCTTATCCACTTCCAATGGAGGGTCATTATGTTCAATAAATTCGACCCTAGTTTTCCCTGAATCTCTAGTAGTAGGGTATAGCTCACCATCAGCCAACAACCCTGTTACCTTTGGAATCCTATCTTCAGTAGATATCACCTCCAACACTTTTACCACTGCCTTCCCTTCAGAGAATGTCTAAGGAAATTTTAGCACAATATCCTCATTGTAGCTATCAAGATTCAAGAAATAATCCATCCACCCACAATTTCTGAACTCAACCTGAGAAGGTACATCCTGTAAGATCACATCATGAATCGTGGGTTCATTTCTAATTAGCTGACCTCCCATTGTTTCAATTACCTACAATCAAAGAAGCACTTATGTGAGGTTTCCTTTCCTACAATCTTCTTTGGAGACCCAATTTCTTCTTTTTGCAACTCTTCTGAAGTCCTTACACCAATGTCATTTGAATTTTACCTTTTTGGTGACTTAAGATTATGACTTAAGGAAATAAAGGCAATAAGGAATCATAAATGAAGGGTACTACCAAGAAAAATGGTGGCGGTTTGGTGTCATTTCACACATGCAAGCCATCATTCAAATTGGCTCAATTCAAAAAAAATTGACATGGATTGACACATGGACATGTTATTCACACTTTCCCCCCAACCTAAATTTGAGAATGTGTCTACACAAGCTAGGTGTTAATGATGATTTGACAGGGCAGGGTATAATTATATGCTCTACAGAATATCAATGTTAATTTACAGTAATTAAATAAATGTACTAAAGATAATTAAGATATAACATATTGATTTGCACGTACCTAAAAACTTGGAGTATATGCTGCAAAGAATGTGGAGGAAGTATTGGTTACTTATTTAAAAGTACAGTTGAGCAATTAATTGAAGTGGTGGTGAAGTGAAGTTATGGTGGAGTTATGGAAGAGAGAGAAAGGTGGAGATGGATGGGTGGATGAATTAATGAAGAAGTTGACTCACACAAAATTGGAAGTCTTTATTATGATAGAATGCATACCTTGATTATAAAGGAGGGACACTATGTCTGCTTCCTTTGGTTGTAGGAAGTTCGAGGGTTTGGTATTGAGTAAATTGTTGCATGAATTCCTTCTTGGAAGTCGGATTATGATACAACTTGAGACGATGACCATTGACAAGCAACTTAAATCTAACAAGGTCAATGGTTGTGATTTGAACAGCACCATTGGAGAATACTTCAGCAACTTCATATGGTCCTAGCTACCTTGTTTGCAGCTTACCTACATTATCTTGATACCTGGAGTCATAAAGGAGTGCCCAATCACTTGGCTGGAACTTCTTGTCCTTTATAAAATTTTCATGCCACTTGATTCTCTAATTTTGCACTATCTATGTGTGATGAAGGGTTGACTTTCTCATTTCATCCAAAGCATTCAGCTGCATGATTCTATCCTTTTGTGCCTCAGAGATGTCTATCTCAAGATCTAATGCAATCCTAAGAGTTTTATGCTCAAACTCTATGGACATCATAGTTGTCTTTCCATATAGAAATTCAAAAGGTGTGAAACCAGTGGTTGTCTTCTAGTTGATTCTATAGGCCCAGATAGCTTCTGGTAGCCTGTTTACCCAATATTTTTTATGAATAGCCACTTTTTTGGTCAAAATAGTCTCTATTTCCCTATTGGTCACCTCAGCTTTCCCATTGGCTTGAGGGTGATAGGGAATAGACTTCCTATGCCTGATGTTATATTCATTGACCAATACTATAACAAGGTTTGATGTAAATTGAGCCTCTTGATTTGTCACTATCTCTCTTGGTACCCCATAACATGTGAATATTTCCTCATAGAGGAATTTTTCAACCTTATTATCTTTGGCATGCTTCATAGCTTTAACTTCAACCCACTTGGTCACATAATCAGTGCAAACCACGATGTGGGATTTTCCATTTGATGGTGGGTCAATGGGACCTACAAAATCAAGTCCCCATTTATCAAATGGTGTGATAACTACCTGGCGTATAGAGGCATCTCATCATATTTAGTTGGCCAGCCCATTCTCTAACATCTATCACACTTCCTAGTATACTTGACTACATCTTTATGAAGTGTGGGCCAATAATATCCCATATTAAGAATCTTCATTGTTGTCCTCCTGGCTGAAAAGTGTCCTCCACAAGGTTCATTATGGCATGCATGTAGTTTATCATATGTCTCATCTTCTATTATACATCTCCTCATCACATGATCCGGTCCAATATAGAATAAACATCCTGCAATACATGACAAAGAAATTTTTTTCTTAATGAGAACCCTTCTCTCTTTTGGAGAGAAATGAGGGAGAGATCTACCCATGACCAGATAATTTGCTATGTTTTCATAGCAAGGTGTGTGGATACTAATGGAAAATAAGTGTTCATCAGGGAAGGATTCATCAATGACTTGAGTGTCCTCGGATGTAGTCAACCTTGAGAGAAAGTCGGCTACAACATTTTTTTTCCTGGCTTGTCTATGATGGTGATATCAAACTCCTGCATGAGTAGCAATCATCTTGCTAATCTTCTTGTAACTAAGGGTTTATTCATCAAATATTTTATGGTTGCATGGTCTGTATGGACAAAGATTTGATACCCAGTGATATAGTGCCTGAACTTATTGAGGGCATAAATGACTGCCAACATCTCATTTTTTTCACAGTGTAGTTAAACTCTGTTCTTTGTAGGTTTTTGTTGACAAATTAGATTGCATTCTCAATTGCTCCCTCTTTTTGTCCCAAGACAACTCCTATGGAATAATCATATGCATCTGTATGAATATGGAAAGGGAGTTCCCAATTAGGACCTTTGAGCGCAGGAGCATGGGTTAAGGCTTCCTTCAGAGTAGAAAATACTTTGTCACAATCTTCTATCCCTGGAACTCGACATCTTTAGTCAAAATACTATAAATTGGTGCTTCCATTTTACTGAAATCCTTGATGAAACACCTATAATAGCCAAAATGACCCAAAAAAATCCTAACATCTTTTTGTTTTGCAGGAATAGAAAGATTGGTAATTACCTCAATCTTGGTTGGATCCACCTGAATTCCCTTGTGAGAGATATAATGGACAAGGACTACTCCTTCTTGCATCATCATGAAGAATTTCTCACTGTTAGGGACATATTATGGTCTTCACATATTTGTAGAACCTTCCTTAGGTTTTCCATTGCTTTGTCAAAATCAGCATCATAAGTTGTGAAATCATCCATGTAGATTTCCATGCACTCATGTTAAATATCTAAGAAGATACTAATGACTGCTCTCTAGAAAGTTGTAGGTGCATTGCAGAGACCAAATGGAAGCATTGAATAGGAATAAGTGCCCCAAGGACAAGTAAAATTTGTCTTCTCTTGGTCCTTGGGTGCAATTTGTATTTGATTATAGCCACTGAAACCATCCAAGAAGGAAAATACTTATTTCCTACAAGTGAATCCAATACTTGATATATGAAAGGAAGAGAAAAGTGATCCTTTTTGGTGGAAGAATTTAATTCTCTATAGTCAATAAAAGCTCTCCATTTTCCTCCTTTTTGAGGCATAATCACCAAAGGAGACACCCATTGGTTGTCTGAGATAGGATAGAATAATACAACATCCAATAATTTCTACAATTATCCTTTAACAATCTCCCTTAATGTGGGATTGATTCTCCTTTGTGGTTGCCCTACTAGTGTGCAATCATCTCTAATGTAGATTCTATGAGTACAGATTTTAGGATCTAATCCTTTCATGTCATATTAATCCCATGCAAATGCAGGCTAATTCTTTTTTAACAATTTTGTCAGCGACCGCTGCTACTCCTTAGGAAGCTTGTTATTGTTGTTCAAATTTTTACCTTCTAAAACTTTCACTTGTCTTATCAACTCTATCATGGTTGTTTCACTAATGCATGACATTTTTAGTTCATGTGGTAGCAATGTATGAGAAATACCAGTTGTTGCAGGAAGTTCTAGTGTAGGAAGAGTAGGTAGAAGTGTCTGCAATGGACCAACTGAACCAGACTCAATAGTAGGTGATTCTTCATGCATTTCATAATTGTTTTGAATTATATTTAAAAATATTCCATCCTCTTCCTATAGCTGCATGAAAGGACTTATGCCAATCATCATGAGTTGTACTACTGAATTGATCTCCTCGGATTCTTCACCAACATGTGGCCAAACAGGGTTATCCATATCAAGAGATGGCTGAGCAGGAGGGTAAAGAGCAAGGATTTTAGTACTTTTTCCATTAGAAATAGTCATGCCCCTTGTCTGACATCCAATGTAGGCCATTTTTGTAGCCAACCATGGCCTTCCCAAAATAATGGGATATCCTCCTAATTTACCTTTAGGGGAAAGGATCATAAAATATGCTAGATATTCCCAAGAGTTTATAATAACAATAAGGTCTTCTACTACACCATCAGGTTTGATAGTGGAACTATTAGTAAGCTATAGGACCATAGGAGTAGGTCTCATATTTGTAACATTTAGTTGTTGCAGGAAATCCTAAGTCATCACATTAATAGCTGCCCCCAAATCTATTAGAGCATTCTTTACTTGGATCCCATTTATGATGACTTAACCTATAGGACTACCTGGGTCAGTGTATTTAGGAACAATGACTTTCCCAAGCCTTATATCTGCCAACTGCCCTACTACATGGACAATGTTGGGGTCTTTTTTCCTCCCAAGATTTTGAAGGCTTGCTTCCTTTAATGCCTTACCATATATGGGAACATCTTTTATGTCTGGCAACAGAGGTATCTTGACACATATTTGCTTCATCTAATCCAAAATCTAAGGTTGCTTCCTCATTTTTATTAACAACTTCTAACCTTTGAGGAAATCGTGGTTCAAGATAAGACTGCTGAATTGGTTCAAGATTGGTAGGCACACTTGACTGAGCAGGTGTATGAGATAGATTTTGATGCTCCTCCTCTTCCACGGGAAGCTCTATGATAATAGGAGTGGAAGGTGATGGAAAATTGGTTCCTGAACACAAGTGGATATTACTCAAACTCACAACATAGGCAGGATACTGGTTTGGATCTATAGAATAGACCGACTACTGTTGTGGTTTGTTATTTGGGTTGGGTGTGGGTTGAGTTGATAACTAAGTAGGTCTAGGTGTGCTAGTATTTGAGTTAGGAGGGGGCATTATGTAGGCTATTGAGGCTATGGAGGTGGCTAAATGTAACCAGTTGACTGGTTTGGCCATTGTTGTCCTCCCCTCCATTGAGATGTCTGTTGCTAGTTTCATGGAGGTTGTTATCGATTCCCCTGGTTTTTTTGCCACAGGGGTGGAGTATTTTGGTAACTAGGCTAGGTATTTTTAGGGTTTTTCCAAGATTGAGGTGGATAACCTCCAAAGTTTTGTGGATATTTGGGTTGCCATTGATTACTAGATGCATAAGAATTCATCTAAGATCCATTAAAATATAATGGGTTTGGTGGCATACCTTGTCTTGGAGTCCAAGCCTTCTTTGTGAAACATAGAAGACTTGATCTTCATCTCCCTCAATCGGCTTGAATTCAAGTGGAATGTGCTTGCTATCAATATTGGCCACCATTTTGCATTTGTAGTCTTTCTTTCTTTTCCTAAAATGAGGATAATATTCTGCCAACATTGCCTTTGCCTCCTCATGTTTCTTCCTTGCTTGAAGTGTATCTACCTGAGTTTCCATATTATTTATGATATCTTGCTTGAAGCCTGATAGGAGGTGAGTGGTTTCCATCCTTGAAACTCTATTAACAAAATATTTACCCATAGAATACTGGTAACCTCTCTCTTTCTTCATAACTGCTTTGGAGTAATTCTAACATATATTCCTAAGATCTTCCCAAGAATCTTTGGTGATATCACCTCCTCCTATCAAGTCCAAAGCATCAGTGCAACTTTCATTGATCCCTCTAAGGAAGAGAAACTTTTGAGACTCTTCATTGAGTGCTTGATGTGGGGATTTCTTCAGACAAAATAGTAACCTTGAAACATAGTCCTCCAAACTCTCACCCTCCTACTCCATCCTAAAGATATCAGCTCCCTTCATATCACCACCTCCATAATATTCTTTATACTTCTTAAGAAACTTTTCCTTCATTTGTTCCCAACTATTTATAGTATTCCTTCTTAAGGTCATAAACCACCTTAATGTTGCTTCTTTCAAAGTAGTGGGAAACAACTTAAGCCTAGGAGCATCAATAGTGTAATCATATCTTTTGTAGAGGATAACAAATTCAAACACGAAAGTGTTTAGGTCCTTTGTTACAAGCCCATAGAACTTGGGAAGAACTGAAGCGAGAATGTTCTTGAGGTTATCAACATAATTTGGTGGAGGGATAGGAAAATGAAAGGTTGGTTGGTTAGGTCAAGATGGGGAAGCCATATTTTCTTGATGGACAATCAAAGAAAATGGGTTCTCTATCATATTTTGGGCAGCTTGCTCTTCAGAACAAGTTTCAGAACTAGACAAATCTAGAAATGCATCAGCAAAAGGGTTTACTTCTTCTTCTTTTGAAAAAATTTGAAACTCAACTAGTTGGTTATCAAGGTTAGGGTAATTAGGAAGGAATCTCCCTAAAGAATCTCTTCTCCTACCCCCATGCATGCAATATTACTCAATATCAGCCAACTCGCACAAAGAATTGGTGAAAGAATAGTGGATCATTACCTATTCTAATGGAGGGTATGCTGAAAACCAAAATAGGAAAGAAACTAAAAATGACTCTGAAATACTTCCTATTTTGACACCATCCCCAGCAACAATGCCAAAAATTTTGGCCTCCTCTAATGATTCAACAACTAAGCCTTTAAAGTTGTAACTCGAAGACTGGACATTTGTACTGAATAGTTATCTTTCTCATCAGGAAGGTTCATTTAATTGTCAACACATGGACGTGAACTTGAAATGGGTCAGCACTATATGTGCACTAGGTTTCTATTGTAGCCACATCCATTTTACAACTAGAAAAGGCATGATGCTAAAAGTAAATTGCTTGAAAGGAAGTAGCATAAGCACTGAACATCAACCAACAACTATATTGAACTGAAATACATGACATAAATAGAAATCTTAGAAAATGAACAGGAAACTACTATGTCTGCTTCGATTATAGGAATAGTCACAGAATGGAATTCTAGTGTTTGCAAGAATAAACAGTTGCTAGAATTGTAACTATTACTGAACAAAAAAATAATGACCGAGCTAAAAGGATGAAATCCTCACCAAGTGGGCCCCCTTGGGTGAGTTTCCCTTGAAACTAACTCAGATGCAACAAACCTATAACTTCATTTTATTCATTGAAAGTGTGATTACAATGGAATAGTAACATATCTATATTACTTGAAAAATAGAAATGTGAGTACAACATCAGATGAATCAAACTTCTGAGAAGGAGTATCTGAGTCTTATTTATAGAAGAGGAAAAACTAATAGCTACCTAACAAGGCGATCAACTCCAATAGATTAGGAGGACGCCATTTATGGAAAGCATAAAAAAAGGAAAGGAGGTTATTCATGCATGGAATCTGGTCAAGCCAACCTTGCTTTAACATAGATCTAGCATAACAAAAACTCCTATATTCACTCAACCAACAAATATGATCATTTACAAGACAGTTGCATTTTTTAATTCGAACTAGGATTTTCCCTCCATTGACCTTTTAATGATCATCTCATTAACTCCTTTAGCAACCGACCAGCTAGCAGAAACTTCCTCAACTTTGTAGGCTCTAATTACGTTTGCATAACAACATTAGCACGCACAAACAATTGCATATCTATAACTACCTTAAAGTAACATTCATTAATCCACGTGTAAAATTAACATAGATAATTCACATAGAATTTTAATGTCATTAAAATTCACAAAGATAAACTTATGCCTAATGTCTGGTTTTGAGGAAATAACATGGAAAATGCCAAAAACCAAGTGTCAAAGTCTATGGTAACAACAACAAATAGATAATAAGCCCTATAAAAATTGAGCCATTAATTGGACTCATCAACAAATAGAAGAAAGAATATACAAATAGAAAAATATCACAATGATTCACTTCCTTTGTATCCTTGCACCAACGGAATGATGAGGGTCATCCAAAGTAATCTTGCAAACATAAAGACACACCAAGAAACACATATGGGGGATTACATTATGCACATGCAATCACACAAAGAACATAAGACATAATGCTAGTATGACACATGTGAGTTGGCCTAAGCAAGTCGTCACATCCCAATCTTGTTCATCATATATGGAAGGAAGATGACTAGCCAAAGGGGAAACAATGAGTGTCGTACTAGGACAATCACCAAGTTCAACATGTGGTGATGCACTCTGGTTAGGAGGATCATTACATTTGTTCTCATCTAAGCTCATAGAAGATGAAAATAACAAATTTAACTCATTATGCACTTCCTCATCAATCTTAACAATCTCATCATCATCAAAGTTAATCACAACAGGAGGTCTAATGATAATGTACATAGATGTTTCATGTGTTTTTTGCTTTAGAAAAGGTAGAGAATCATCATGCTTTGTTTGAGTTAATTATAATCTTGATTTGTTTGTTTTTTCTCTTCTTTTAACTTATGAGAAACATCATGACATCTACACCTACACTCTTTAGCATTTTGATTTCTTTTTGCGCATTTTTCAAGTTGTGATTATACAGGAGTGGGTTTATCAACCATAGGTTTCTTTTCTTCCTACAAGGGAGGAACGAAAGGAATCATCGAGGGTTAGTCAACCACTTTCTCTTTAGGTTTATAAACTTGTTTGATATTAGGATGCACAATGGGAAATGTATGGTTGTCTCTTGGTCTCTTATAGGAAATAGGTGGAGGATTTTTCATGGATTTGTCTTGGTTACTTGGAAGAGATTTTGGTTCAATCATGGATCATCAAAGATAGGAGACTCAAGCATGGGTTGAGGGATATTGCTAAGAGATAATTCTGCTATGTGCTTTGCCTTGAAATTTTGGTAAGATTTGAAAAAGAAGTCCTCATGAAGCTCAATAGGTTCCATAGGTTTAGGCCAAAAGAAATCCAAGGATAAATTCCCACAATAAGACACAATATTAAAACCATTATGATGCATAGTGAGAATTTCATTGCCAAATTGAAATTTTAAGAATTTATGCACTATTTATGGGATGACATCCATGGAGCATAACCATGGATAGCCTAGCTTCACACAGAATTGGTCCAACGGTGGGATGATGGAAAATGAGACATGTAATTCTTTCAGTCCAACTTTTAAGGGGAGAGTGATCAAACCTATCATAGGGCAAGCAAATCCATTATGTGTTTTGATCCATGATTTTGATTGTTCATAAGATTCTTGATAAATTTCATACACAAACTAGAATTCCTCGGTGATCACATTCTCTGCATATACAAGATCAATTAATATCTCATTGGTAGGCTTTGTCATTGATCCATCCTGCTATGTAAAGAGGACCATTGCGTGCAAGGTTAATTATGTCATTTTGTGAGAAATCAATGGCAAGAGACATTTTGGTTTGGCCCTTATGAGGTTGAACGTTAACAAATCTGACCATACTCATGTTATTATTGTCTTGAATGCAACTTTTATTTTTTAATGCACTTGTTTTGACTAATTAACTTGAATGCAAACAATTTCAAAAAACTATAATTCCATAAACTAAAAATGAGATCTACCAACAACCAAAAATAAAGAAAATAAAGGTATATTAATGCCTAGAAATTTGGAAAAGGACCTGTATAAGGATAGATTCGCCCTAGGGTGAATGGATTCTTGCACAAGTGTTTGAAAATCTAAGTTTTGAGTTTCTAAGTTGATGTTTAAGGTTGTTGATTCAGGTTGCAGACAGATACTTCCAGTTACAGATTTCCAAAAATTTATAATGAAATACAATTTCAATTTGATGAAAAAAAAAAGCAAAATGACAACTTCTTAGATGCAATTTTGTTTGAATTTTTTGATGTAAATTAATGTAAAACACTAATATGCAGACTACTATGTGAAATGAATGCAATATGTAATCAGTTTTTTAGATTTTTTAGATTTTAGAGGATGCAAAATGCACTTTTAAAACCCTAAATGAAGTGAAAACTAATGTAATTTTAAAAAACCCTAATGAGATGCAATGAAAACTAATGAAAATCCTAGATCTAAGGTTTTGAAAGACTACCAAATTAGAAAGCTTATAGTGTAAGTATGTTGAGTTCACTAGAATGAAATATAGAAAATGGGAATAGGTGTGAAAGGGTTCACCAAAATGAAATGATGACCTAAAACACTTGTTTTTCCTAGTTTCATTAGAAAAAGAGATCTCTCAAGGATAGAATTGACTTTCAACCTTGAGGTGAGTCAACTCTATGGGGATGGGGATTTGATGTTTCCTATTGACAAAAATGACTGAAATGCACTTTTGGGAGATAAAAATAAAATACTTAATAAACTCAATTATGTAATGTAAAACTTGAAATGCAAAAATTATGGATAGCACAAACAGAAATAGTAACTTTCAGGTAGATCTGAGAAGGGCAGACTGATGTGTACCTGGCTCCAAAAGTGGGTGTTGAGTGTCTTTCAAGGAAAAATTCACCCTAGGGAGAATGTGTCTTTGTACATGGGTCCAATATTTTATTTCACAGTCCATTGATCCTGGATCTTAGCTCCTAGTTTCTCTAGATTCCACCATCAGAAAGTCAAAAATAAATTTTGTAGGTGAGTTTTCGTGTCTTACAAACTTTGATGACAACTTTGAAAAATTTACAAAATTTCTCTTTTGATCCATTCTAGTCCTTCTTCACCTGCAAATCTATACACACAAAAAGAGGGAAAGATGTTTATTTTTGGTGAATAGGGGTTTGCTTGGTCAAACCCAGGTTTGATAATTAAACCTTGATGATAAAATAATGACAAAATGGAAAGAATTTGATAAATGAAAAATGTTATGTCACAACTCACAAAACCTTTAATGACTACCCTTAGAGGACTAAAATCAACACATCTCTCTAAGGAGCTTGATCTTGCATGAATTAGCTTAAATGATTACTCGATTTGATGCTTGAATGCTTGAAACCTAAATCACAATGTTAACTCCAAAACATAATATGAACACACATGAATCTTGACATGATGATATGATCTTGATTGTTTTTGTAGATGATTGATAAATATACTCTTCAATGCTCTTGACAATAATTTTTTCTATAAGAATGCTTGCATAAAGTGTGTTCATTTTGAATTGATAAAATAACTATGTATTTATAGGTGTTTATCTAAATTCCCAAAAAATAGATTTCATAAGTCGACATTTGAAACTTGAATTTGAATTATTAAAATTTCATCAAAAAATATATTTTAAATTGGGTCTTGGCAATTAAGGAGAACCCATTCGCCCTTGGGAAAATGGGTCTTGAGACCTAAATCCAAGACATGCAATTTTCAGGGTTTTTAAAAATAATGTTAGCTCATTTGTTTAATATTGGTTTCCCTTTCAGAAAATAAGAATAATAAGGCTTGGGAATGCATAATTTAGGCAATTAGAAGCTTAATTAAGAGGATGCAAACATAGTGTGAAAATATAAAGGAGTACATTTTTCAACACTATAGGAACAAGACATTTATAACTAGACCTATGAAATAATTTTAGATGCATATTGAAAATCTAGAAATAAGAAAGATGAACAATGAAAATGTTATGGAAGAAAGTGGGAAGTGGACGTGGGATTGGATATCAGGAGTATATGTGAAAGTGCAGGTTAGGACTAGATTGGGAGGTGAATGAAGCTCAAACATTTGATAGAATAAAAAGAGTTTGCAAAATGTACTTAGAAGGAATGTGTGAAAAGGGAGAAAAAATAGTTAAAGAAAGTAGATATGGAACATGCTACTTGGAAAGAGTTCAAATATATGGATGTATTAGGAAATCTTGAAAAAGGGATAAAATAGAGGACTTTTAGGAATATACGTAAGGTATATAGGTATAAGGGAATGAGATATTTCAAGTGGATGTCAAAAGTCCACAAGAGAAGAACTACCTGAAATTTGTAGCAATACCTTGCAAACTAGATGTTGGACATGGATGAAATAGGAGGATAAATATCTAGACCCAAATCAAAAATTTACAAGAGTGAAATATTTAAAAGATTAAAAATATTTTTTTAAGGATTGGGAGTAGAATCAGATAATTGTATGAGAGAAAAGAGGATTATCTAGATCCCAAGTGGCATCCCACAAATTAAATTAAGTGAAGAAAATGGAATAATGAAGGGATTTGTGGGAGTCAAGGATTCATGATAGCAAGGAAATAATGCCACAATCGTGTGAGTAAGAGGATGAATGAAAATTTGCTTTGAAAGGTAACATATTGAAAAGTGTCAAAGTGTGGGGGCTGAAAGAATAACATGACAATAACGAAAAGTATAAGTATGACAAAGGTAAATTAAAGAGTGGGGTTCCAAGGAAATATATACTAGGATGAGGAGGCCTAATATCCTGACAAGGAATAAGGAAAAATGTACAGTTTGGAGGAAAGGCATGCTAGGAAGAGAAACTCTAAAACTCCTTGGAAACATATGAAAATGACCAAAACACATCCACGGATATGATTTTATAAGGTATTTATAATTTCTAACTTATGATAAGAACATAAGAATGATATAGAATAAAATTTAGGTAAATATGAAAAATGGAGACCCATATAAAGAATATTTAGATTGGTTATAAATGATGGGATAAATAAGACTCAAATTAATAAAAGAGTGGGGACTCGAGAAAAAATTGGTGCAATCGAATTGAGTCTCAACATAATCCATCTTGAACCTTTGGTACAAATTGAAGTGCAAGCTTTTTAGTTTTTGGCTATGAATACACCATTCATTTCTCACTTTCATTTGGTTTTTCAACTATATATAAGGTTTGATCTCCCCAAAGATTACATCTTGACAATAGAAAGTCTTTCCTATCATAGGATCTCAAAGCTTGTATCCCTTCATAACATCATTATAACTAACAAAAATGTAGATAATTTTGTAATCCAACCTTTACTGCTTATTCTTAGGCACTTGAGCATATGACTTGCAACCAAAGACTAGATTTTTATTGACTAAAGATACATTGAGATTTTATCAACAAAAAAATGAAGAATATTTGCTATTTATATAATAAGTGGTGCTAATTTATTCTACCCATAATTTCTAATCCAAAGAGTATATTCTTAGGCTTTATCAATGTCATTTTAATCCTCATTGTAGATCCATTTTTTAGGGGTGTATAGAATTTTTTGGATTTTAGTTGTTTATGATTTGTCCTTGATGACAAAACTGGTTCTTTGATTTGGATTTGGTTTGGATTCTCAACTTGGTTGATGATATGTATTCAGTTACATTGGTTTGTTCACATATGGTTGGTGAATGCTATTTTTGGATTTGGTTTTGATTCTCAACTTGGTTGGTGATATGTATTCAATTACATTGGTTTGTTCACATATGATTGGTGAATGATATTCAGTTACAAGATTTTGACATATGATGATGTTGAAATGTTTATCATTTTGACAGGATGATTGATCCTTCAAGGTTACAAGTTAGGTATACTCAGTTGATTAATATCAGTAGTGCATAATTAATCTCATTCTATTGCACTGTTATATTGTGTTAAGGCAGTCATGATATTTATACTTCATTTATATAATGATGTTTACATCTATCTCCTTGAGACGACTTTTGGTTCAGTTGGCATTTGACACAGTTTCAGTTTGTGATACATTTGGCACAATTGAAATATTTTTGATTTAGTGGCATCATATGTAGCACCTATTTTTCTCTACAGGCATTTGGTATTTAGCATAGTGTTGACTAAGTTGATTGATTTCTCTTTGATGATAATTGCAATTCTTAGTATATATCAGTTGGGAGACATTATGATATTAGTGGGCATACAGTCTCATGATTCACATGTTTCTATGATATCATGTTTGGCCTACAATTACAACTATTGAATGTGCTTTATATAGAATATTTTGATGCATATTATAATATTTGATCATTATAAGTCTTGGTTACTTCTTGCAAGTTTCTATTGGATAATAAAGATATACAAGGTTGAAATAACTGGTAATGGCTTGCTTTCAAGTGTTTAACATGATTCATATTTGTTTAGATCTCCTAGCAATATACTCCACATTGCAAAAGAAAATGTTCCCTTTGGATTTTTGAGTTATTCACCCGTCAAGCAGGTTACCACACTTTGTAACAAGTTTGAAAAGATTTTTTTTGTAAAGTTTCCACTCGCTTGTTTAGGGTTTACCATTGGCACCGATTGCATAAGGTAATCTTGGGAAAAAAAAAAGAAGATTTGATTTTTATTTTGTAAATTCTAGCTTCGAATATGAAGCTTTCAACTTAGGGTTTCTTTTTTATTTTGTATTTGTGGTAATCATGAAAGAAGATGGGAACGACAACATGAATCTTTGAAGGTTTTCTAAAGAATCTACTGGATATGACAAATCTATATAGTAAATTGAAGTGGCAAAGCTCGATTGTGGAGGTTTTCAGCTGGGTATTTATGGATCTCTTCGACATATTTATTTGGTATTTGTTTGTTTATCTTCCTCCATAAATAGGTATTAAAAAAATCTTTTTGTTTACCGGATTTGAGATATTTTGTTAAGGAAATGGTTAAGCATATTACAAGGATTATTTTTAATGGCATGAAATTGTTTCCTTGCTTCAAAAGGAATAATATTTTGCAGTTATATCGACTGTAACAAAAAAAAAAATTGTTAGTTATGATTAAAACCCTTTAGGGTTTCTAGATGATTTCTTTTTCGAGTTGTAACAGAACCCTAACCCGATTTGGTTTACAGTTATTAAAACTGTGTATAGAGGCAATGGCTATATAAGATAATCTTCAGCCTTTTTTCGGAGTTACTTGAGATGAAGTATAAGAAATTTGAGGATTATTCTTAAGAGATAATGCATAGAAGTTGGATTGTATTGAAAAAATTTTAACAGTGATTATTATTCAATATGTTGTCATTCTCATACAACATTCTTCATTGTGCTTATTGAAAATAATTATAGACTACAATTGATATTCTAGAACTGCAAATTGCACTTCTAGGGTATTGATAGTACACTATTTCTATTATGCTTCGTAAAGGAGTTGGTGCTCCTGTATCTTATGAAGTGGGTTCTTCTAGAATTTGTGGAGTTGGTGCTCATGAACTTTGTGGAGTTGGTACTCTTGAACTTTGAAGAGTTGGTGCTCTAAGTGAATAAAGAGAGAGATTTTTCGAGTAGTTTTTATTCCCCAAGAGGGTTTTCCACTCAGGACATATATTGTGTTATGTGATGATATTCTATGTGTGATCTTTCTTATCTGTTTGATCTCAATGTGTCATCAAATGCATTGAATGGTTGTTAATTATTAGTCTTTCATCTTTACCATTATTTATGTCAAAATATCATGCATAAAAGGTTTTGTTATTAATGTGGGATCCAATACATATGAAAGTGTAAAACATCTTAAGTTCAACCTATGTTAATGTTATGTATTTATGTTTAATTCATGGTTAATGCAAACACATGCACAAGTCAAAACCATTCTATAATCTGTCATTTGATCTTTTGGTTCAAAATTCAACTAAATCCTTGGATTTGTAAAAAAATTGTGACTTACATGAATCATTGATTCACCCCCCCCCCCCCCTCAGTGATTCCATTCTTCCAACAGAATTTTCTTGTGTCATACCAATACCATTATCATTGCATAATATTTCAAACTTTGTTGAACAATATTTTGGACAATTTCCTATTTTAACACCTCGATCTTTATTTTTCTTTATGTCTCCACAAGAGCCTAAAAATATTTGAATTATTTGAAGTGTTGGTGTGAGTAGGAGTATCACCTAACTAGTTCATATCCTTGGTCTTATTCACATTTTTTGATTAACTTTACTTAGGATACTTATCTCTTTATGTCGCATATCATAAGATTAAGATACTTTCCATAATCGTATGTTGTTCTATATGTCACTTAGTCTATATAACCAAGGGGTTCTTATTTTAATGTCAATTAGTCCATCATTTTAATTTTTTTAATTCTTTGATAGGAATACAAATCATTTTTGCTATATTTATCTTCTCATTTATTTGTGCTTTCCATTAGGCCTCTAGATATTGGATTACTATTTCTATAGACAATTATTACATGGTAGTAGATCTTGTTGAATTCATTTGGTTAGTCTTTTGGTATTTATTTAGTTTAGATCTTGGTGGATCTTGAAAATTTGAGTAAGCTCTTCTCTTGCATCAAATGGTGACTTGGAAAATAAACTCGATAGAAATACTAGATTTTGGGGGTTCCTATTTGTGGATTTGTATTATAAGTTTATATTGGACCATATTGGTGCAAATATGAGCTCAACATTGAGTTCAAGGTGTCCAATAAAGTCATTTTAGCCTTTTTGTTTGTCCAAATTGTATGTGAGGCTAGATCTACAATAGTTTGAAGTTGGGAAGTGATTTCAAATCTAGAAGGTAGCTACATATTTGGAGAATTTTGGGTCAAATCTAACCTTTCAATTGTTTCCAAAAGACCCATAAGTGACCATCAATTGATCAAATTTGCAGACTTTTCCCCAAGCCCTTAGAGGATCTTTTCATCCCTTCATTGCATAGATCATGCAAATGTTTGTAACATTATACGATTGTAGAATATTTTCCTATGTAGTGAAAGTATGATTGATATTATATATGATCTAGATAGCAGGCCACCACATGACATGGCATTGTTAGTGGCACCTGCAAGCCCCACCATTATATTTATCGATAAAAAAACGATAGGAAATTATGTTGATAAAAATATTTTTGGTTTTGTCAAACCAATTTTCAAAGTTGAGAATAGTGGTTTTGGATTCCAAAGTAAAATTCCAATATCTTGGAAGGAATAATTTTCTAGGTGAGAGTATATTTCAATAACATGCTATTCTAATGTCATCATGACATCATCAGGTCACCCCTCTAATCCACCCCTCTCCAATGGAGTTTTAATTTTAGTTGTTTATCTCACAAGGGAGTAGGATAAATATATTTAAATGGGAATTATCAAATATTCTAAGCTCCATTCCTTGATTGCAAAAACAAGGCACTAGCAAGAAAAATAAGAAACACAAGAACTAAGGAGAGTAAAATAATGATTTAGATTAATATTTTTTTGCTTCCATGGTAGACACCAAATCCTCTTCAAAAAATAATCACTTAGATAATGAATTCCTAATCCTGGTACGAGACATATGGGATGCTCCTCTAACTAAATGCATCAGAGATGTGGTCTCCATTACTGTTTACTAATTGTTTAACATAAAGAACCAAAGACGTAGTCTCCATTATTGTTTACTAATTGTTTAACAGAAAGCACCAGAGATGCGATCTCCATGACTGTAGTTTGTAGGTTACAAAGCCTATATTTCCCTGATGCACATTGTTAAATAGTTAATCCAAAAAAATTTGGACTCCAAATATGTAAGTATTTATGATTCTGATATTTGTATGAGCATGCCCAGAACATACCCAACCCCCAAAAAAAATTCACACCAGTTACTGTACACATACCTGATCTAGTAACTTAGTGATTAGTTTGATTGTCAAGGACTTGGATAAAAAATTTAGGCTTTTGTTAAAGCTAATGACTGATGTATTAATCTTCTCTCATTTGTATGGGGAGCTATAAGGGGTAGTGCTATTTTGCATTGCTTTATTGATAAAATTATGATCCAATAAATGAGAATAGATCTTAAGCAGTTGCAGTGTCCATGTTCAACATTGTAAATGAGAATAATTCTATAAAATCTATAACCTTATTTACCAAATATATCTTGAAGTAATATTAATCCATGATCCCTATTTAGTTATAAAAGAAATATTGACCTATTTTATCCTCTTATCTATGCGTGGTGCTAAATATCCTTACCAATAGTGAACGGTTTGTCATGTAATTCAGACAAAATTGACCTTACAATGTCTGAAACTTGATTTTCAAAACTAGTAGTGAGAATGTCTATGAAAGATAAGGAGGAAACCTTCTTGTCAATAGGTGTTGAGGACACTACATGATGGAACAATATAAGACAATGGTGTATCAAAATAGACTTGTAACAACATCAAAAGGTGTTATTGAATGGTTGATAGGCACAAATATTTATAGCCTATTGATAAAGAATTGTCTTGGTTTCATTAAGGTCTAACATAAAATATTTGCCAACATAATATGCCACCTTAAAAATACATTAATTTTAAAAACTAAAGGAAATTTTTAGCAGCCACAAGCTTAAACAGGAAAAATTATTCAGTTGGCACAAGTGTTATAAATTT
The DNA here is from genome assembly GCA_007115665.2 of Sequoiadendron giganteum. Classification (NCBI taxonomy): domain Eukaryota; kingdom Viridiplantae; phylum Streptophyta; class Pinopsida; order Cupressales; family Cupressaceae; genus Sequoiadendron; species Sequoiadendron giganteum. The sequence continues at coordinate 124,595,795 of CM021103.1, read as the reverse complement.
TTCAATGTCATATCCAAAGGTTAGCAATACTTTTTCATCATTGTTTGTTGGCATGTTTTTCTTATTTTTAACATTGTCACAAAACCTACTTAAGTCTCCAAGATGAAGTGGTTGGACAAGGTTTAGATTCTATGTTTACATTGGAATAAACTTCCATTACAGTCATTTTCATTACAACATTAAGATATACAAAATTTGCTTACGTTAACTATTAAACTCCTTGAAGTCATGGGTTTGTTTTGACTTATCACTGTTGAACACCCAGATGGTATAGATGCCATTGCCAAAACTATAGTGCTTATCTACAATAAATTTTTTACAGAAAAATTCTTAGAATTCATGTAATATTTGTAGATAAGAATAATGGTGAAATTCTTCCTTCATCCAATCATTATCATTGCTACACAATTTATGGTTTTATAAGAATAATGGCAAAATTATTTATTCATTCAATCATTATCTTTTGCTAGATACATAAATTGTGAGTTTATCTAGAGATTGCAAACTTGCCAAATACTCATAGAATCTATGAGTAGTCATGATTTTCCCAACAAACTGATTTACTCTTAAAACAATGAAAATCCATTTGTTTAGCAAATTCAAGCAAATTTGAGTGGATTGAGAATTTGTTCAATTTTGAGATTCCAAGTTAGAATATATATATATATTCATCTACGGATTGCAAAAATATAATTTCCTTTCAAGATGTTAGATTTAGGTTTTTAAACATGTTTTGAAAGCATTGCATTCAATTTATATAAATTTGAATATTGATTTAAGCTATTGTTTATGAATGAAATTGTTGATATTTTTTAAAGTTTTGCATATAAAAATTAGCATTTTGTTTAAATTATTTAATTTTAATGCTGTTCAGTTATTATATTACATTTGGAAATGCATTTTATGTTTCAAGTTCAAATCATTATTTTTAATTTTAAACATCATTTTTTTGTACTTAAACATGCCACATAAAAAATTTCTTTAGTTTTATAAATGTTAGTATACAATTTGGTTTCAAAAGTATATATATTTTAATATTGTAATTTATTATTTATATTTTATTCTTTATTTTTGCTAAAATTAGATTATGAGAAAAAAATATTAGATTGATTACAATGTTAAGAAAAAATACTAAAACTTATTAAAAATTTGAAAAAAATATGATGTACTAGATAAAAGAATCTATATTAAGATGGTATAATTTTTTTCAATTTAAGATAAGTAGTTAATATGAAAGTTGACATCGAATGGAAACAATTGTGTTTTAATAAACACACATTTTAATATTTATTTAAATATATTTATCGAAGTTGAAAAAAAAAACCATGCACTAAAGTTTCAAGTTTAAATATACACAAAAAAAATTGAAGAAAAAAATACAATTTATTATATAAAGATCGGCATCTCATGTAATTTTGAATCTTTCAACATTTTATCAACAACTAAATTATAGTGCCAATTTATACAAAACTATATTCAAATATTTTTTTAATTTTATCAAAAAAATACAAACATAAAATATACTAAAAATACACATTTGATTAGTTTACATCATTTTTAAAATTTAAAATATATATGCCACTTTTTAGTGATTCAAGTTTAAAAGTTGGATCAATGTTTGGTTGTTTCCTTTACAAAAGTGTGGCACAACTTTGTACTTTTACCGGAGATAACTTAATTGTATGTTTAATTTTGTCTATGTTCAAATGATTTGTGTGCATTGTAAAACAAAAAAAAATCATAAGTCAATTCTTATGGATGGTATTGTGTATTATGTTGTGTCATTATTTGATTGTGCATTTCGGCATTACATCTTGTTGCCTTTCAATTGGATTTTTTGATCTCCATAATCTTGCTCTATCTTGGGAGTGATTTATTTAACAAACTCATCAATATTATATAGGAATTAAACAATATTTTGGTCATTCTAGAACACCATATAGTGTAATTGATTGTTAGGTTCCATAGCTTTGATCACCAATTTGACTTCATCCTTGTTCCTCAACAAGTCCATAGCAAGATCAAATTTGGAGATAGTAAAAGCCTTTTTTTCTAATTGAGTGTTTTCCTTTCTAGGAATTGTCTATATATTAACAACATTTAAAGACTCTATAATATCCCACATCCAATGCTTGTATGCTTTTAGGAGGGAACTTGTGGCTATGTGTAGGGGCCTTACTTTTTATATTACCAAATGTTAGTTTCGATATATCTAGAACATTTGTATACCCTTCTTTTCTACAAATAGTAATCCTTGCATCAATGCCTCATATCTTGGAATGTTGTAGGCACAATTGAATTGGAGCTCAAAGGATTGATAATAATTTTCTCATTACAAGGAGACCAATTGGATACAAGAAGTGGCACCTATTATATAATTAGCACCATAAAAGTATAATTTTCATATTTTTATTCCATTTTATTACTTCATTATTACTTTTGAAATCAACAAATTCTCCTTAGAAATCAAATAAGTGCCCAAACTATTTAGTTCAAATAATGGATGGGAATCACCCTTTGTTCCATCCACAAATCACCATCATGCATCATGATCTTGATCTAGGAACTTATTAGCGATATGTATCTCAATATAGTCTTCAATATAGGGTGTCTTATCCTCAATCATAAATGATTGGTTAGGATCATTTCAGTCAATATTCTTACTCTTAATGTGATGAATTTTAATTGGCTTAGAAGGAATTCTCATTCAAGTTCTATATATTGTTGTTAGGAACATATAATTGTAGTCTAAGGAGAGATACCCTTCAAATTTAGTTTTAAAATATCTAAACAAACAAATATTAAATGTGGCAAGTACCACAATCATAGATATTTCTTGTAGGAATTCAACATTGGGGTAAGCATATAAGGATACAAATAGGTTCTTGACCACTCCTACAAAAAAAATCAAATTCCCATCTAATTGGAAAATTCCCTTAATTTCATATGTATTAACTTGTCATTATGGACCAATTTCAAATAGAAAGGATTTGGTTTGATCTTAATTACCTCACTTCCTATAATTTGTAAAATAATGGGTGATGGCATGGTTGTTTCTATTGTGTCTACTAGTGGAACCTTTTTCTTTCCTAATTCCTTTTATTTTTTGAGAGACTCCTCCAATACCTTCATTTTCTCAAGTATAAAAATAATATCCCAAAGTGGCACAAGTTAATCTACTATATAGAATGATCCCCTAGTTTGTCCTATTTTAGCCATATTAGATGCTTGTTGTATGCACAAATTTTGCACTACAGGATATACGGTATTGCTCATTCTTAGCTAAACCTTTAATGTTTTAGTTTTCCCAAAATCATTCAAATGATACCAATGGGTACCACAGGCCTTAAGTTAGACACTATTGGCACATCAAATATTAGCTATGTTGGTGATCTGAGTTGTAGACGACAAATTTCTAAGGTCTGATAATTTCCCAAGTGCTAGGGGTGTCAAACTTAGGAATATTACCATGAACCTGAGAAAAATGAATGGTTGTAGAATGTTAAGTGATTCTAGTTACCTTTCCTTAAGAATATCCATACACTTTTGTATTATGTTGAAAAGATACCATTCAAAAGCTTTGCAGGGATTTTACAAATATCCGGTTGAAAACTAAATAACATATATCATAAATGCAACTGAAAATACACAAGGATACACTCAAATAAGGTTGATTTTTCCATTAATAAATCAATTCTCAAATATTACAAATTTTATCACAAGATTGGGAAATAACCTAGATCAATACAATAATAAGATAGTTGCACCCAGAACTGGAACTTGAAACCCTAGGGCTCATGGTAAGTATTTTTCTTCTATTGATGGCTCTACAACTACTCCTATTTTTGTTCTTTTTTTCTAATCATCTGGAAAATGAAGCCAAGACGGATATAGCCACGACCATACTATCAATCAAATTTCAAAGGGTCTCCCAACTAGAAAAAACCTAGCCACAACCCTATCTAATGCCCAAAAGATATTTTTCCTCTACAAATCTAATCTAACTGATAGGGGCATGAGAAAATTTTCCCTAACTAGCACCATACATTTTTATTAATGATTCATAATTTTGAATGCAATGAACAAGAGAAATTTCCCACAAAATGTGATATATGTATGGAAATCTGAGAAAGGGCCACCTACGTATAATAAATGAAGTATGGGCATCAATTTACATGCTTGTATCCATAGAAAAAAGTATTAATGACATCTCCATAGCTTATGTGGATTAATATTTAGTAGTTTCAGGTGGTTGAGCATTGATGGCGGTAGCTGGGAGTTGCTTTCTTAACTTTTGGATGTTGCAAGAATTTGACCCCCAAGTGGATGCAATTTCTTTATCTAAACTAGATGAAAGTAAGCCATTATGGTGGTTCATATAGACATCAAGAACCTGCACAAGGAGACACTTAGCCACTTTACAAAACTTGATCAAATCTACATGTTGGAAAACTCACCTTTCATCCAACTTTGATTTTGGAAAGTCTTCCTTTTGGAAAAATCTTCAAACCCATGAGCTTTATTAGCATTTTGGCCCTTCAAAAAAAATATCATTTAAAAAACTCCTTTTATGGCAAATTCTCTATTTACTTCGATAGAGATTAACTTTTACAAACCAATTATTCAATGACACAAAAGGTGTGTGAACCAGGAAAGCTATCAAAATTAGCCTTAGAACACTTTGAAGACGATCCTCATCTTTGACTACATTACTCTTCGACAAACCCCAATTTTGACCAAGTTTATTTTTGGCAAACCAAAAATTTTAGGAACTAAGAAATTTGCATAAGAAAATTGAATTTAGACTTTCTTCCTTCAGTGAGACATTAAGTTTTTAAACCAAGACCTATGCCGAAAATACTTTGAAGGAAAGAAATTTTAGAAAAATGAAAATTTCACAAAGCTAGAAGATTGTTGAAAAGGAAAAGAGAGAGAAAAGGCAACTTCACTATTAATATACTAAGTGCAATTTGCCAGATTGGTAGGTTCATGAACTAGAGAACCTACCAAAAAGGTTTTTTTGGGATTTAATTTGTTGAAAATATTTTGGACTTAGGAAATTTTTGCAAGTTTAGATTAATGATCATGAGGGGAAATACACAACCAAAAGAAAAAATAGCATGGTGACCCATTATGACTTATCTCAAACCCGTTATCAACTAGCTAAAAATGACTAAAGCATGAAGTGGAACACAAAATTTTGGAATGCCATCATTGGATCTAGTTGGAGATGTGTGTATTTTACAAGCACAATGAGAATCTATATCTTTGATTAGACCAAAAAGGGGAATAACACAACAAGACTAACTCTAAAAAAACTCAAGCAAATGTACAAGAGAAAGGCACAATATCTATAAAGAGAACAAAAACCTACAACCAATGATATGAAGTCATATGACTTTGAAGATATGGCTACATAAAAACTATTTTGTAGGTCGAACCCTGCATGAATACCCATGGCACCTGGGCATGGACAATTTGTTACATCCACTTACCCCTATCAAATATAAGCTTGTTGAAAGAATTGATTTCCCTCAACCCATATTTGTTTCCTTCACCTAGCTACAATAAGTGCAACCTTCTCCAATCAACCACAAATTTGTGATTGAGACTAATTAAGTGAATAATTTATCCACCATTGGTATTTCTATTCCATAGAAACCATAAAGAATAGGCCACCAAACTGCCATGTACAACATCCTTCATGTTTATAGTAGCTGGGGGCACCAATTCAAAATTAGATCAGCACAACATGAAGCCATGGTATTTTCATACCCGTTATCATCCACAAGTGAATTGAGGAAAAAATAGAACACCTCCAGTTCACATGAAAAAGATAAATATGCCACTTCATCTTATTAACCTATAGAAGGAAACCCATCTTCTAACAAGTTAAACTAAAAAAATTGAAGCTCAAGCATAAAATAAATTTGAGTAGTAGGCTAATCATTAACCTAGGGAATATTTTGTTGCTCAACAACATCACAAGGTGTATGTTGGGTCCAAGTGAAACACTCAAACTTGGTCACACTATCAATGGCTATGTCTTCACAACAAAGGAAAGCTTCATACTCAATTTCATTATCTTCTAAGACAATAGGAAACCAACATACCTTGGAATCATCTATGTTGAAGCAAACTTCATCAACACAACCATTAGGATCATGAGACACTTCAAATGAAGAACTAGATTCTTCAAATTATTTTACTATATTGATTTATTCTTCTTGGATCAATGGAACAATAACATTTGGTGACTCTATTGAAGCACGCTCTACATGAGGAAGACAAAAATTCTTACACCAAATAAACAGGTTCTCATATGTATCCAAATGATTACTATCTTCATACTCTTCAAGGGTAAGGTCTTCAAAATAAAAATCATTTATTATACTAGAATTTATTTCAAAAATTTCATCACTGGGTACAACCACATCTATATTACTCTCATTCAAACAAATATCAAAAGCTTCATTATCAATGGTAGGGAAAAAGCAGTGAAATTCATCAAAAATAAACTAGTTTCTTGTTCACCCTTGATATAATAAGTATGTGCATTCCTCGTGTAATCAATTCCATGAACTAATTCTCTTGACTATTTAATCATGCACATATCTTCCTCTTTCTCTGCACATTTTATTTCTAGTGGTTGGGGAAAAAATAATTATGCCTCATCATTAAAATATTCTCCTTTTGGAACTTCATGTCCATGAGATACTAGAATTCCTTTCTTCTTTACTACCCAATGTTGCATTGGATCCTTCTTTTTCTATGTCCCCTTCTTCAAAACACTATTGATACAAGCCTTATTTTTTACCCACTTTGACTACTTATTTCTACCCATGGATATTTGCTCTGATGTTACAATAGTATCATTATTTAGTGCAAGTACATGTTCTTTCCTACACCATTGCTACATCTAGCCATAATTTCACTTCATCATATGGTATCTTGGACTGTAGGGATGGTTGGGTGAGTTCCTTGGGGTATTCCATGTTGTGAGAAATCAACTCATGTTGTTCTTTGAACATCAACACTATGCATATTTTGAAATCACACATTAGTTGCATCATAATCATTGTATTCATCTTCTCCATCCATTGATTTGTATCTTGATGCACTAAACTAATCATACTTTGTGGTACTAAGAGAAATCCTCCTCATATGGAAGATTTTCATTTCTTCTCACTGAAAGGTCATTTGGATTCTTGATGGTGGAAATTTGAGCTTCTTGTAACCAAATTTTTGCAATAATTTATTGGTGCTCTTATTTAAAGTTATACAACACCTTATGATGTTCAACTTTTTCTTTGTATGATATCTTGGGATGAAGAGGGTATTGGCCAGTATCATATGTTTATATATCTTACTAAACCTTGCCAATATTTTTTATATTATAATGCTTATCTATATTCATCCTATCAAGAAGAATATTTGTTCTTTTTAATTCAACCTCTTTCTACTCAATAGTTTTCATTTTGTTTGTGTGTCTCCTCTTTGAGTTGATCTAACAATTAACCTAGTTCATCATTATCATCACATGAAATTTTGGGAGAAAGGGAAGAGTGGTAAACAAGGTCTATATTATGATATATATCCCTACCCCATCTACCAACAACCATATCACTTATTTATTCATAATTAGTCCTAGATATTTATCTATGTTTCCTAGTTATGTTGCTACTTGAGTCCTCAAAAGTGTATAAGTTTTGATTTGCAAAATCCATACATAAATTATTTTTACTTATATAGTTGACTTTTGAGATTGGATAGAGGTAGGTCTGAATGGGTTACCATTACTTTGAGTTTCCCATGATGAATGTCATATTGTACTAGTGGAAGCTTCATCTTCTCCTTGCTAGTAAATGGGTTGTCTTCTCTCCATCACAAAATATTTTGATTTGATTACTATATTTAGGTCCACTGAAACAAAGTCGCCACTCTTCACTTAGAAGAGACAAAATACTTTTGATCCGCTAATACATCAAATAACAGACAACAAAACTTCCCTAAATTGAGTTGCAAAGGTTTTGAAATATGCATCAAGCTCACACTTCACTAGTAATGGCTATATTAATTTTGTCCCCAATAACGACACTAAATTTTTGGTGATCTAAGTTATAGACCCCAAATCCCTAGGGTCTAATAATTTCCCAAATACTAGGGGTGTCAAACTTGGGATGATTACACACAAACCTATCTTCAAGTTGGGAAACTAAGGACCAATGATTGAGGTGGGTAATCCCTCATTCACTTATGGCTCTGCAAGACCAATGTGTGTTTTCCCTAAGGTTTTAAATTGGTTATTGATAATATGATTGAGCAATGCCTTACAAAAAATTATACCCACTACGTAGCTTATCCCTATATAGGTGTCACAATATACCTATATGCTAGTTTGAAGATGCAAGGATTAGAACCTTATCAACAAATCATTTTCTATACAAATTTCTAAAAATGTGATTTATGATGACCCCTATAAACATTCAGACATGGCAGCAAAACATGCAGAAACATAGAACTAAAAGGTGTTTGAATTGATGTGTTTACATTGTGTTGAGGATGATGGGAAGAAATATAGTTATAAACTAGTGCCTTTAGTTGTTGGGTTTAACAAAAAAATTGAATTCATTCAAATGTATGATAACAAAAACTTAGGTTATATCTTAATCAACGTATTACAATACTATGTTATTCTAAATGTACAAGCAAGTTGGGATCTACGTATATACATTCAAAGAAAAAATGGTTGAAAAATTTAAAGTGAGTCTACTTAGCTATCCTTAAGAATATCCATATACTTCCTTATTATGTTTAAAATATACCATGTATTTAAGCCTTGCAAGGATTTTATAAACACCTGGCTAAAAAACTAAACATCATACATCATAAATGCAACTGAACATACATAAGGAGACACTCATCTAAGGTCAATTCTACCATTAATCAATAAATATTCAAAGCTTACAAATGTTATCACAAGCTTGGGAAAGAGCCTAAATCATTACAATAATAAAATAGTTTCACCCAAAAATAGAACTTGAAACCCTAGGGCTTCCTGTAAGTAGTTTTCTTTTGTTGATGGCTTTGCAACTACTGTTTTCTATTGTTTTTCTTGTAATCATGTTGTCAGTAGAATGTCAAAGGCTCACTCAAATGGAAAAACTCTAGCCACAATCTTATCCAATGCCCAAAAGACATTTGTCCTCTACAAATCAAATCTGGCTGATAGGGGTGTGATCTATAATACTCCTTGAATAGTTTCATACATTTTCTTTAATGATTCATAAGTATAAATGCAATGAACAAGAGAAATTTCTCACAAAATTCGTGATATAGGTACGAAAATCTAACAAAGGGACACCTATAGATAATAAATAAAGTATGGGCAAAAAAATTATATAATTGGATCCATGCCAAAATGTATTAATGACATATCCATGTCTTCTATGAATAGATATTTGGACGTTGTAGGTGATTGAGCATTGATGGAGATAGTTGGGAGTCTCTTTCTTTACTTTTGTATGTTGGGAAAATCTGACCTCCAAGTGAATGTGGAAAAAATTATATGAACTAGATGAAAGTAAGACAATTTGGAGTTTCAAGTGGACATTAGGAACCCACACAAGGAGACACTTAGACACTTTACACAAAACTTGATCAAATATACCTATCGGTCAACTCACCTTTCAACCAACTTTGATTTTGTCCAATCTTCCTTTTCATTAAATCTTTAAACCTGTGATCTTTATCGGTGTTTTGGACCTTCGGTAAACATTTAATTTGAAAAACCCCTTCTATGGTGAACAAATATATTTCCTTTGGTAAAGACTAACTTTTAAAAACTAGTTATCTAGAGAAAAAAGGTTTATAAACCAAGCAAGTCATCAAAATCAGCCATAAAATACTTTGAAGAAGATCCTCATCTTCAAATACATCTCTTCAATGAACCCCAATTTTAGCCAAGTTGATTTTCAGTGAACCAACAAGTTCACAAACTGAGAAATTTTCTGAAGCAAACTGAATTTAGACTTTCTTCCTTTAGCAAGATATTAAGTTTTCAAACTAAGACCTGTGTCAAAAATACTTTGAAGGAAAGAAATTTTAGAAAAATGAAATGGTCACAAACCTAGAAATTTTCCAAAAAATAAAAGAGAGAGAACGAGGAAACTTCACATTAAATATACTAGGTGCATTTCAAAGGATCAATAGGTTCACAAACTAGAGAACCTACCAAAAGGGTTTTTTTGGGACTTACTTTGTTGAAAATATTTTGGACTTAGGAAATTTTTACAAGTTTGGACTAATGATCATGAGGGGAAATACAAACTAAAGGAAAAAAACAACATGGTGACCCATTGTGACTTATCTTATATTGGTTATCAAGTTGGGTAAAAATGGCTAAGACATGAAATTGAACACAAATTTGGGGTGCCAATAGGCTCATCCTTTTATTTTTGTTTGTAGGTGTGGATACATCCTCAATCGATTTTACTCTTTTTTCACCCTCTTCCTCACTCTTATTTAATAGTCAAATCTGGGTTGTGGTCCTTTTGTGGCTACAACAAGCTTATTTTGAGTACATGATTCAAAGTCTTCTTAGGTCACCAATGTTTTTTACTTATCTACATGTATACTCTAAATATGTTTTTGTAGCAAGAAATTGATTGTCATGATTAGTGATATAGTTTTGTTCATCATGGAAGGTGGCCTAAGTATGGGAATTTCCAAGTCATGTTGTAGGCATAGGACATGGATTAGTGATAGAATATTTCTTATATATAGTTATTTTTGGCTACCATCAAGTCTCTGTTGAGACTATGGGGAATCAATTATAGTGATTTATCTACATGGATTAATCGATTGTGTTGCATGAGAGTTGTAATTAGTTAATATGGGAGTATTTTTTAGTAATTTTGGTTTCTATTCAAAATGCCATGTAACCTTGACTAGGTTGTTGATTATATTGTTGATTTGGCATACACTAATTATTTCATAAGGAGGTCTTCCACATTTTTTGATTCATTTTGAGAGTAGCAACCTTATTTGGCATTTCTCAAAGAAAATCCCTCATTTCATCAAGCTTAGAAGGGTTTTAAGGTTCAACAAAGTGTCACTCTAGTTGAGGGTTTGTACAAATTGGATTCATGAGCAAGAGAGGGGCAAGCTAATCAATGGCTATAATTTATTATGACAACTAAATATCAATAACTAATAGAATAAGGAGAAATTAACCAACTTTACAAGATGTATTAGGTCATTCTCCATAAGTATTGCAATCTCATATGCATTTGGGAGACTACTTCCCCCTCTATTCTTCATGACCATGGCTATTTTAGAATCAATAGCCTTTACATAATAGATATAGTCCATACCCTATGGAGGACAAACCTCAACTAGGATGCATTGCCATGTATTTTGAAATATAGTGTTGAAGTCATTGAACATCTCTAAAGGGACTCTCTTGATAGTTGTCAACTACTCCAACAAAGATGAAGTACCTTCCTTTTACTTGAATATATAAAAGGAATCTTGACATAACTCATCCTAATCATCAATCTACTTCTATGAAAGCAACTGATACTAATCAAGATATTTCCTTTTGAATGAAGGAACAAGCAATGTCAATATGGCATTTTATTTGTTAATTTTAAGAGTGGTATAAGTATTCACAATATTATACAAAGGTTCTCTAGGATTAACATGGTTCCCCATGTGAAATAAGGAAGATAACAAAAAGTAGCATTTTTTTTGGCTTCTTATACCATACATGGGATTGGGGGAATTAATAGACCTCTAATATTACATGTGAGATGTTCTTTAGGTATTACTTGTGTAACCATCAGGGCATTCCTAGATGAATTTGTGTTGGAGAATGCTGAGATCAAAGAGCTTGAATTGATAACCTTCCATAAGTTAAATGATAACCACAATAGGATATATCATATAATATGAAGCGTATAAAATAAAATGATGAAGCCTTGCATATATAGGAAAGGTAGATGATGTAGGAGGGTAGGACTAAATAATTGACTATCCCTCCAATTGTGCAACACTTGCAAGCTCACTTGACAAGTGTGTGATCAAGTGTCAATAGGATTATCAAGTGATGAGGACACATGTATCAACCATATGAAGTGAGACAAAATTATGAAATGGCATAAGTAAACTTAAGCTAGGTGTGAATAGGTCAAACCAATAAAATTGATATCCTATCTAGATAGATAAAGAAACAATTTACACTAACACCTCCCTTAAGTGAAACTTAGGGAGTAATGTATGCACTGATGATGAATCATGACTACAAGGCCATGTTAGGTAATAATGTACAAATTTCACAAAGAAGATAAAAGGAGAAAAACCAGTGGGAAATAAAAAAACCCTCTCCAAAATAGAAATGATGCAATGAAATAAAATGCACAAGTGAAGAAGGTAAGTGATATGGAGAATGTTGAAAGAACACCAATACAATGAGGGGGGTCAATAATTGTATACAAATTTTACCAAACCAAACAACATACAAGGTTTAAGATTCCACAAAAATATCCCACACAAAGAAGACACCAGAAATACATGGAAAACCCTAAAGGGGAAAAACCACAGTGAGAAAATTTGCTTGAGTATAATGCTCAAATCCAACATCATAATCAAAGATATTAAATATGTTTTGTAAGAACCCACTTCTAGGTACATTGACACCCAATACAATGTTTTGAGGCACCAACCTCCAGGTACACTACACACCCAATTGAGTGCCAACTTAATTTTTTGAGGCACCAACCTCTACAATATTACAAGCTCATATAAGTTGAAAACTGGTTCTTCTTCAACCTGAGAATGCACCTTTTCAAATCATAACTTGGACTCTCTTCCTCTATTTTTCACTCCTGTTCATTCACCATACAAAAATCATAAAAATGATAAAAAAAAATTGTGTATTCAAATAATAATACATTAATATCTCCACCATGCATATGAAAATGTCAAAGTTTTATATTTTGTAACCACTCTACCTGTCATTCTGACAATGACAGTAATTATTTCCATAGTTACACAAACCCTAACTACATCATTGATCTATTAAAACTTTCACATAAATGATTTTTTAGAAATATATTTAAATCAACTTCATCTTTGTAACTGCCCGTCAAATTTTGTCTTTTGGAGATAATCACTTTCTCACTTTGAATATTGACCATCAATCTTGTCTTTATCGCCAAGAATGTACACATGTCATCATTCTATGCGGAACACATGTTGCCACTTCATTCACAAATGTGTTTGCATTTCAGATTTCATCCATCAACCTTACCCTTTACCTTCTACCATCCTTCAAAATGCCTTCACATTTCAGGTTTTGGCTATCAGCCTTACCCTTTACCTTTTATTGTCCTTTTATCTTAAACCATAAGTCATCCCTCTAATTTTCAAAGATTTTCCTAAGTCTCAATTCATCGGTCATTGGACATCAAGATTTGTGTTTACCGTTTACCTATTTCTTACTTTGATAAGGCGTTAAACCCTATGTCCACTCCACAATCCCTGAATCCATCCTTCGCTAAGTATTAAACCTACAGGTATCGGCCTTCAGGATTCTATCATTCTCCTTGTCTTATCTATTCGATAAGATGTAAGCCATCTCGCTGACTTCCGACACCTGACACATTTCAAACTTTTCTCTTTCTTTCTTAGTTTATTTGATCATGCAATAAAAGGGATGATTGAAGCCTGAATCCTGATCGAACATCATGCTAACAATCTAACTCCTTTTCTTTTAGCATGCGATATAAGACAAGCCCAAAGCCCTAAGTCTGAAGCAATGTTACTTAACATTTCTATCATGCAGTATAAGGAAATCCTGAAGTCCAAACTTTTACAACTCTTCAGGACTTGCATTACAACTAGAAACAATCTTTTTGAGTTAATCCATTGATATCAATAACCAAAATGACTAGTTTTTGACATCAATGACAACAAGACATCAATGATCATCACGACTAATTTTTGACATCAATGAAAACAAGACATCAATGATCATCATGACTACCATTTGACATCAATGACAATAATACATCAATGATCATTATGGCTACCCTTTGACATCAATGGCAATAATTCTAAAAATCATCATGACCCCCCAAGGACTACTTCTAGAACAAAATACAATGGATGCTCCTCACATAGGAGAGAAAAGAGAGAAGGTCTATGTGACCCACCTAAAAAATTTGAAGTAATGAACTCAATATGAGGAAATGATTCCTCTCAAAACTACTAAGAGAAGAGAAACCATGCAACCTCCCCTCAAAATGATGCATGTAGTGTTGGTAGATGTTTGACACTAGATGCTAAAGATGATCTACAGTCACTAAATAACATTTCTCCCCTTGGGAAGGAACAACACCACAAATGTCTACAAGATGACTTTCATTTTAGATAGGAATATGCAAGAAGTACTTAAGGAATGTATTTGAATGTTGCACATGATCCAAACATTGAAATGATTCCAATGATGCCTTTTAATGATGCTCAATGATCTCCAAGACAATTTTGATGTGTGAAAATTGTTAATAAGATGGCTCAAGTACTATATGTGATTTAGTAATAGAGACCATCAATGTATGGTGATATTGGGACCAATGTGAGTCTGGTACTGCTACAGGAGATTCCAACATAGATGATGATTGAGTTAGATAGGTCAACTCATGAATATCTAGACAATCTATCACGATAAAAGCTAATATAGGTGAGATAAGAGAAAGATCCAACGATGTAAATGGTGATTTAACTTCATCAAAGCTAACATCAAAGAGGAGATGAATGTCCTCAATAGCATCTTCCAAATCTACAAGGTTGGATTCTACAAACAAGGATGTGATGTTTGATAGATATGCATCCCAATGTTGTGGATTTGGAATGATGATAGCAATGTCTTGATGTAAAGAATCATAAGTACTCATGAATGAGTCAACACCAAATTCAAATGAGTGCAATTGGAAGTTTGATGTATGCTATGGTTTGTACTAGACCAGACATTACCTGAGCAGTGGGAGTTCTTTCCAAATATATGTCTAATCCTCGTAGAGTTCATTGGGAAGTAGTTAAAAGAGTCTTCAAATAATTGTGAGGTACCTCAAATTAATCCTTATGTTATCATAGTAATATGACTGAAGATGATATTTCCCTTGATATTCATGATTATGTGGATTTAGATTGGGTAGGTGATGTTGATAATAGAAAATACATTAGTGCCTATGTGTTTACTTTATTTGGTGGTGCAATTAGTTGGATGAGTAAGTGGCAGGTTGTGGTTTATTTGTCCACTACTGAAGAAGAGTATATGGAAGCTACTCATGCTTGTAAAGAAGCCATTTGGCTTAAGAGACTATGTTCAGATATTGGAATAAAACATGTTGTGACAATTTATTGTGATATTCAGGGTGCGATATGTCTAGCCAAGAACCCGGGATTTCATGCCAAGACCAAGCACATTGATGTAAAATATCATTTTGTTAGAGATATGGTTGAAGATGGCAGGGCGAAGCTGGTTAAGGTAGAGACTTTGATGAATGTTGTTGATTCTTTAACTAAGCCTATGAGAACATAAAATTTTAGATGGTGTTCAAAAACTATGGGCCTTTTGGTCCCTAGAAATTAAGAGATGATTTTTACACCCTCTCATTACTCTTGCAATGTGTTCATAAAGTGGGGTATTTGTTGGGAACATGTGTCTCAACCTTGCAATTATATAAAGGTTATTGTTGATAGGATATATATATTTATTTATTTCCTAGTTACACCAATAAGTGTAATATAAAATGGGAGCATGTGGTGGAATGGGGAAACTCCTAAAATGGTTGACATACATTAAATAATGATATATTGTAAATCTAGACCATTCATTATTAGGTTTTAGATCTAATGGTTGATATATTGTTGGCCTATCTTGCCCTAGAATGTAACCCTATTTTATGAGGGCGTTGTATTATGGTTGAAATAGACGGTGATGTATTTTGAGAATCTAATAGTGATCGTGTTGTATCTTGATCTCTGGTGGTGATACTCTTGTAAGAAGATTTCTCTACAAGTATATTGAAATATTTGTGATTTTTGAATAAGATATTGGGTGGCTTTTGGAGTGTGGGATTTTTCTCCTGAAAAGGTTTTCCCCATGCAAATCAATGAGTTGTGGTGTGCATGATATTTATGTTTATTATTTTTAAGTTTCTATAATTGTTAAAGATCTGTAAAAAATTTGCATTATTCTCCTCTCAATATTAGTTTAGGAAGTTGTTTCACTACTTTAGCTTCCTTACACTATTTAGATTGATTTTGACAAAGTTTGTCCACTTGACAATATTAATCTCCTTCCTTGAACCATATTTTCACAATCCTCTCTTTTTGAAGTATGCAAACCCTTGTCTACCCTTGACAGTGATGAAGCTAATGTCCCTTTAATACCTTGAATTTGATAAGCTTCATTAATCATTATTGTACTCTCATCCCTCCACAAGGATAATCACTTCCCATGTTGGTCTTGAGACTATTCTTATACATATTGTGAATGTCTATGTACATCATTTCTTATATTGGTCTTAGGTTTATCATTTTTTATAACTATGATGGCATAGTTTGTGACTCCTAAAGACCCTAATTGTTGTCCCACTATGTCATTCTATTTTCCCTAGGTCTTATTTTTAATCTTTTCTTTGTCATACAACCCCTGACTGTTGCCTACGTGTTATGTTTGCTCCAACACCTATTGATGATTGTCATGGTATGAAAAATTTTCATGCCTTTAATGTATTTCATGAAACCCTTTATGATGACACCTTCAACCTCATGTTACCACCCTCTATATATTTGTTCAAACTTCACTACTTTCCTCTTGAAACTATAACTATCATTGTCTTTTATGAAGAACAAAGTAAAGTTATATGAGCTCATGTATCTAACATGAAGAGCCTTGACTATCATGACATGTCTATCACTGTCACCATAGCCTCCTCATGACTAGATCCTCTTGCCTCTTGAAACATTACCTATCACTAACATCATGTCATGACTATGTTTAATGACTCTATGACCCTAAATTTAGACTGCTACTATCAAATTGTCATGTTATCCATTTATAGGACTGACAATTGTAAGTTTTAATTCACTTTGGAAACCTACCACTTTTTCTCTTTTAAGATTGTCTTAGGGGATACCACAACTCCTAAGGTATGAAAGAATCTCCATTTCAAAAAAGCTTACAAGATTATCATAGATATTTTCTTGCATATGATTGTACCTTTCCTTAGTGTTCATCACTTGGCATTGCTCTTTCATTCGGACACCTACAAGGACTTTTGTGATCAAAGGTGTTGTTGATAACCATCTTCATTAACTTTCATTTAGATTTGAAAATTGCCTTTTGATGGTTATTGCACATCTTGTTGTATTCATTGATTGTTTCATCTATGGCTACCATGAGTTCCTTTCTCTGTCACCTTACTTCACTGATCTCATAGTCAAAAATGACTAATGCCCCTAGTCATACTATTATACTATGAAAGACTATCATGATTTTAAATCTTTTTATGAAACTCTTTGTGATGGTATCTTCAACTTCTTGATTCTTTAATGTGTACACAGACTTTCAAGAATATCTTCATGTATTGCACAAGCATCTATCAATATCATGATCATCATTTCCATCTTTCTCTTCTTAAATATTGAATAGCTAATTTGTAGTTGAATGCTTAGTCCATTATGAACCCTAAATACATATAAGTTTCTCCACATTCTTTTCTCTCCTTTTGGATGTATTTTGTCATAGTGCTAAAAAAAATTGAGGTTATTAATAGGACAAGGACTATCCTCTAAATTTTCAACATGAATGTGTTCTTCTCACTTTCTATTGTCAAATTGTCATTTTTACTAACTCTTGACCAGTAGGTTTTGCACCATAATTAGCATGATTGTCTTCAATCATCTTCCTTATTCCTTTTTTCTTCATCATTCCTTCCATGCACAATCTGAAGATCAAAGACTTCAACCTAATCTTATTGTGCCTTGATCCTTTGAATCAATTATCCTAAAGATACAACTTCTCCATCCTCTACCCATCATTGTCACTCAATAAACTACTACATCAGATATCAACCCTATAGTGTAGTTTTCCCATGACTCTTTAAACGCTATTCCTTTTGCATCATATGCTCTTTAACCTTTATAATTGTGGTAATTGTCCTGTCTAAGTCTTCAGCTCACCATCATAAGTCTCCATTACAAGGCATAGTCAATGTTTTAAGTCACCATTCATAGATATTTGGTTGTCAATAAGGATTCACAGTCATTTAAATTTATTGTCCATGCATTTCCCTGTTTATGCAGTCCATGCATTTCACCGTTTCATTGTCCAAGACTATCAAATTCAATATTTTCACACAGTCATAAATGGTAGTAAAGGTCTTCTATATAGTCTTCAATATTGTCCTTTACCACTTGATATTTTATCTTCCATACTAACATTATGCAAGATCAAGCATGGTTTTTGATTTTCCCATATTATGGTAGTAAAGGTCTTCTATAATGCATATTGACATTATGGTAGTAAAGGTATTTTATACAGTATTTTCAAATAGTCGTAATAGTGAGTGATCTTGCATGGTTTTCCTTTTGGTTGTGCTTTTGTTTTTATAAGACTATTATTGTCCCTGACTGGATCCTATTTGATTAAAATCTAACTGAATGGTTCAAGGCTTTTGTTAGGGTATCTGATTTGAAGACTCTCTAAGGCTTCCCTTTCTTTGTAGATCACTACATACTTAAAATTTACCTTCTTTCTCATCTAGTTTGTACATATTTTATAAGCTCAATACTCTTGTTTGAAACCTACCTCAAGGTTATGCCAAATTCTTCAAAGTATTGCTACTATCAAGTCCATTATTTCATCATTTTATTTACCATCTTGGACCGTCACAGTTTGCATTCTTGTAAGGTCTAGTATGCTATGCATCCAACACTCACTATGATATCTAAAGCTACTAATCAGAGGTTTTTGAATTGATTTGGACAATAGTCAAGAAATATTTCAAGAAAAAGCACAAACAAAAAATCTTCCTTTGAACTCAATGTTTGGGACAAAGATGCCAGAAATGTAGCCAAAAATCACATAAACATCTATAGTTGAAAACAATATAAAAACCCTACCTTCAAGAGGCCTTTAGAACACATGGAAAAAATGACTAAGTTGTTTGAATATTCATTTTACAAGCATCTACAACATGAAATATGCCTTATCTACCATCTGTAACGTACCATGCTCCCTCTTAGTCCATGCAACATGGATTTTTTCCTCATAGACTTCTTCAATGGTTGAACTATAAACCCTAAGTTTCTGCTATGTGGGTCTTCACGAGAGCAACCTGAAAACTCTGCTTTACACTTGGCACCAAAGACTCAATGTTTCATTTATTTTCCATTTTTCCTAAACTTGTCGTTTTCCATTTTCTCTTACATGCATAGACTTAGTCAATTTAGATTTCTTTTATCTCTTTGCAAATTTCCATTACAAGCTCCTTTCCACCCTTTTACATTTTATTCCTTTCCCTTTTTACTATTTTAAAATATGAGAAAATTATGTCAAAAATACCCACATATGATGGATCAGGCAGTTGTTCATCCAAGGCGTGTTTATAATAGTTGAATACATATTTATCCTTGAGCCCCATGTTTGAAGAAGATGCCATTAAGTTTGCCACTTTACACCTAGAGGGTTTGGCTCACAAGTGGTGGTATCATGGAATGATGACCCAAGGACATGGTTGGATCACTACCCTAGAGGAGTTCAACCAAATATTGATGGAGAGGTTTGAGAGGAAGGATCTAAAGATTCACTTTAGGGAGTTAGCATAATCGAAGCAAGATGGTATAGTAGAGCACTATGTGATAGAATTCTAGAAGTTATTAGTGATGGTTCTAGATGTGAAATAAAGGATACTCGTCTTCATAGAGGGTCTATATGATTCACTTGAGGGTTTGGTAAGAGAATTTTATCTATATTCCTTGCAAGAAGCCATCAAAAGAGCCCTAAATTTTGAGGATTCAAAGATCAAAAATAAATTATAAGTCGAGAATGCACCACCAATACATCAGAAGCCCCCTCATAAGAACCTCCCTCAACCTAAGATATTACCTCCAAAGCCAAGAAAAATGGAAGAGACAAAGAATGAGCTCAAGAGGAATAAGATATGTTCTCTTGCAAAGAGTTGAGGACTCCTAGACATAGACACTTGGGTAAAGAAAAAATACACTATATCGAAGTGGTGTCAAATAAAGACTCACAGTTAGAAGATGAACCTTAGGTATTTGAAGATTATTTTGATCATATTGCTAAAGAGGTAGGACATGAATTCACAAGGGAAAGTGCACTTTTTGTTCTCTCAAGATCCCCAAAATATCTTTCGTTCTAGGTTTGTGGAGTGCTCATAGGGCAAAGGATGATTATTCTCATTAATGGTGGGGCCACCCAAAAAATTATCAATGTGGTTTTGATGATGAATAGAGGCTTGAAGGCAAAATAATTTGAAGGTTTTAATGTCACAGTGGTTGATGGATTCACCATTGCATGCAGCATATTAATCAAGCAACTCAATATATCTCTTGGAGACCATAAGGTATGTGATGACTTTAATTTGGTTGGTTTGGGAGATACTAATATGGTTTTGGGTGTAGAATAGTTACATTCTATAGAGGAGTATTCACAAAACTGCCAAAATATGGAACTTAAGTTCATAGTATATAGAAATAAGATTATCCTTAGAGGGATATCAAATGGAGCTCCATGGGTGGTGATAGCGAAGATGATAGAGATAGTATTCCATAGAGGCCAAGTAGCATCGATAGAAAATTTCTTGATTCTCCCCACACAATCTCCATCAAGAAAGAAAGGTAATCATCATGTTGACATCCAAAAAAAATTGGATAGGCATTGTGTAGTTTTCAGTGACATGCCTCTAAGACTACTATCAGATAGAAGGTTTCATCATTTATATAGAGTTAGAAGAAGGGGATAAACATGTCATCAATATTACATATTATCATCTAAGATGGTATAAAGAGGATATAGAGAAGGCTATCAAGTAATTTCTTGGCATGGGATTCATAAGACCTAGCTTTAGTCCCTTTTCATTCTTGATAGTTATTGTGAAGAAGAAGGATGCATATTAACTACCTGAAATTGAACAAGAAGACCATCAGGAATAGATATATTTTTCCAAGGATAGATGAACTCATAGATGAATTTCATGAAGTAGTGTACTTCTACAAGATTTATTTGAGATCAATATACCATCAAACCCACATGATATTGAGAAGACAATCTCTAGTGTCATTGTGGATATTTTAAGTTTTTAGTCATGTCTTTCAAACTTATTAATGCTCCAACCACTTTTCATTCATGTATGGACTAGGTATTTAGTAAGCAACACAAAAAACTTGTATTAGTGTTCTTTTATGATATCTTGATATATAGTAAAACTTGGGAGGAGCATTTGGAACATCTAGATAGCAATATTATTTATTTTCTAAGTTATCTAAATGTGAGTTTGGTTTGGAAGATATTTTGTATCTAGGACATGTCATATTTGAGTATTGAGTTTGTTACCTAATGCAGGCTTGGAAGGAGTTATCAAAGGTCGAGGATTAAGGTTGTTTCCTGATGCATGCCAAGTTGGAAGGAAGAAGAAACTATGAACCTTTGATGAGAAATTTTGTAAGGCCTATAAGATTGACTTATGATTTAGCATGTAGGATTCAATTTTTTTCCCTGGTGTCATTTTGTGTCTAGGTCGACTAGTTTGATCTTTTGAGTGGGTAGCATATAAAACTAGGAAAACATTTCAATTATAAGGATGTGAGTTATGTTATTTTATCTTTTGGGCACTTTGTGTTCAAGTGATATTTTATGGATAAAGAACCATAAGAGATTGTGATCCATGGATGTAAATCCATTGATTACTAGGATCATAGGACAAAAACCCTTTGGTTCTTAAGGATATCCTCACTGAAGGTGTGCATTGAAGCTTCAAGTTTATATTTCAGTTTGTTCTTTCTATGAGTGCACCATTTATTATATGTTTGTAAGTGTTGTTTTTTATATTGTAATGAATTTCATAATAGTCCGTTGGTTGTAGATATCTAATCATAATCAATATCAATTATTTTGTGCAAGTTCCTATGTTGACTAACTAATTGATCTATGTTATTTGATTATGATTAATTGTTGCTATTTAAAAATAGTTGGGTAAGACTATTATTTATGTCTAGTGAAGATTGTTGTTTTGTTGCAAATATGCTATTTTAATTTAAAATCTAGGAAGTTACATTACAACTAAGCAACCTATATCTCAATTGACCTATGATTCAAACAAGTGAGAAGTCTATATGCTAGTAAAATTGTAATTCACTGAATCAAAAATCCTATGAAGAGAAATCACAATATCCATAATATATGATCCATAACATGCAATATATAAAACCACTCCAAAATAAACTCATAAACATGTAAAAAATAATTGCGTGACTCCATAATCCATGTATAATTCATCCATGTTATGCCCCTAATTAATCTATACATATACATCATGCATAAACCATAAGGTTGGAAAATGCAACCAAAAAAGAGAAAATCATGGTATATATACACATTAGTGTACATCTAGAAATAATCAAGTCTAATTTCAAGACATCCATAAATAAAAAAGGAAAGCAATTCATACAAAATCAACCATGATAAGATAGAGATCTATATTGATAACAATAATCAAAATAGGTCTATAAATGTATATCAAAGTAAGAATGATCTTTAATGGGAAACTTAAAGATCAAAACCACGAGTATCTATAAATATCCTCATAGAAGGGGGCAATGAAAGTAAAACCTATAAAATACCAAAATTCATCTAACTCAAAGCCCATGAATAATTGGGACTCCTACTCTTCTATAGTCTACCACTCTTTATTGTATTTGATCATTCAAGAGCCCTATCCCTTTTTTCATATGTATAAGAGTAGGTAGGTTTCCTATCTCATGAATGGGAGGGCATATAATGTATATGACTACCTCCTAGTCCTACCAAGATTCTCAAAATCTTGTTCTCTCCCTCCAATATGAGGATCCTTGAGACAAGATCTCCTCGATGGCATGGTGAATAGGGGTAAACATGATAGTATGTGAGTAATATATAAGGACAAGTGTGCATCCACTAGGAGCTCATTTTTCCTCCCCATAGAAGAAACAAGTGTATCCATCATTATAGTCTCAATCAAATTCCTTCCCCCATATGTAGTACCTACATTATTTAGTATAAAATAAGAAAAAGAATGTAAGGAGCATTACTGATAAATAAATTATCATGAGTAAATTCAAACTAGATATTAAAAGAGAAAGTTAAGAGAAATAACTAAAAGCAAATTGCTCATGTGGATTGTCAGATTCCTAATCTTATATGCTCTTTTTTCAACTAAGGGTTACCATTTATGGAGGAGGATCCTATTATTGTATTGCATCTCCCTCTCCCTTCTCTACCTCATCCTCCTCCCCAACCTTAATATCATATTCATCCTTCTCCTCATGCCTCCTCTAACACACCCTTCCTCAACTCCAAAAATATCTAATCAATGGTGTGGTGCGGTGGTTTTTGTCTCTACTATGGCCCTTGATCTCTAGAATATCCTCCTCCCTATGAAACAAGTACTATGGGATCTCTAGGGGTAAGTGGATACCATCAAACTACACCTCATTGGATTTTGATAGAATCTTTGAAAATTTTGTAATATGTGGCCAATAGAGGTAACTTTATTGGCAAACAATCCTTTAATTTTTATAATACTCGCTCAACTAGGCGAATCTTGAACATCTTGTGCCTATTTTTTGAGGGGTTCTCTCTTACAAAAAGTGCATACCAAATAATCACCTGGCCATATTTATGCATGGGGAAACAATCATGTTGACATTGATTAAGTTGGAATTTATTTTGTCACTGTGTCAAATGTCCCACGCTATGCCACCTCACAACTCTTGAAATTGACTGATCTAGATTAGGCATTAATTGATGGTATAATTGAATGTGCTTAAAAACCTAACCCATGATTAAAAAAGAGTGACCAAATGATTGTGCCCTACATCACACAATCACATAAAGGTTCTAGTATACAAATGCCAAAATATCAAAATCTCAAGAAAAAAATCTCCCCTCCTCCACCAATTGAATAACAAGAGCCCAAAGCTAAACAAAGATGTGTGCCATAGGTGAGGAGGAAAATATAGATTTAAAAAAAATATATAGTCATACATGACAAGTTTGATGATGGCCTAATGGTTTAGCACACGACCCTAATGACATGGTTAAAATATTCTCTCTACTAATCTTAATTGATGGGAATTCCTAGTTGACTTGTAGCCCTTATGCATTGTTGCCTTTAAAAGTATGATTTTTAACTCTTAATTGACAAAACTTCCTCTTTTGAATGAAACTATCCAAATAATTTTTAATTTCCCAAGCAATTATGAATCACCCCAATGATTCTTTATTGGAAAAACTAATGATTTTATCATTTAAATTTTTGCATGTGAGCATTTTTCCATTAGTTTTAAATTTAAAATTATTAGTTACTTGATCCTAGAATGGATTAGCACGTCTACACTCACTCTTTTACACTAATTTCAAATTTTAATATTTAATAAACTTTTTAAGTAATTTTAGAGATCTTCTCTCTTGGTAATTTTGGAATTTCTTCAATACATGCTTCTATTCTTCTTACAATAAGAACAACTTGTTTTTTTTGGTTCTTTTTAAGGAGAGAAGTGTCAATATTTTTGAGTTATCCACAACTCCTATAGTAGAATTATTGTAATTTTTCATTACCACACAATATCTGAGCTCTTACTCTTGTGTAGGTCCAACAAGATTCAATAAACAACCTTCAATCTCATTCCACAATAGCAATCTTTATCCTTGGCCCTCTTTTACATTGCTTTCCCTTATTTTTCCTACCATCACAAGAACACCCCTTTAGTAGGGAGGAGGAATATGGAAAATTTTGGTCCTCAAGAACACGAAATTGAACAACTCAAATCTTCAACATCTTAGATTACCTACATTTTAGGTGTGAGATTTATAAACTTACATTTGTAATTCTATAGAATAGTTTGTTAATCATAAAAGTAGAACAAATTTTTGGACTAGAGTAAATTAGCCACAAATATTCTTTGGGTTTGCAAAACTCCACTACAATTCCTTGGATTTAGGAAATAATAATTTATTCTAAATAGATTAGCTTTTTGTAATTTTTTATTTTCAAACATGTATATCCTTCTTGGAAATCAACAAAAACAATTATTTATGACTAACAAGAAATCACCAAACTGATTTAGAGAAGAAAAAATCATGAAACCAAAGAAATACACATTTATTTCATAGTATCATTGATAAATCAACAAGCTACACTATCTTCTTTTATTTTACAAAATATAGTCTAAACAAGAAGAGACTAAAGAAAATGCTTAGGTTAATTCCTTGTTCATTTATTATTGTAAAATCATTGTTTTACATGTGTTATAAACAAAAGAAAAATAAAAGGACTAGTACTTGATTTTATGTTTTGTTCATTCACGTGTTGAAATTAAATTATTTTAGTTACATGCAAATCATCTAAAAATGTGAAAATAAAAAAAAAGATTAGTCAAATCAATAAAAAGTCTAGCATTGATTAATTAGATAAATTGTTAGTTATTTACACAATGAAAAGGCATAAAAACACAAAAACATAAATTAGATTTGTTTTATTTGATTGTGTATTGTTTATTTTAACATCTACTTTAATTCACAATCTTATTTTTTGAGCAATAGATTTATTCAAAAGCACAAAATGACAACCCAACAACTTAGGAGATTTCTATTTGAGTCAAGCATACTCCAAAACTTAGTCTCAATAACTATGCATTCAACAAGAAAGTAAGCACCAAAAAAAACACAAATGAGTAAAATACTCAATGAATAATTAAAAGTATCCTAACACACAGTTTGAGGAAGTCTTTATTGACATTTCCTCTCTTGGTCATATTTAACATATCATGCTCATGTGTTAGGATTATAGAGGATTAGATGGAGGTCACTTTGAGAAAATTAGTGAAAACTCACCTCCCCTTGAATTCATCAAAGAACAACAAGCTTAAGCCATATTATAAACTCAATACTAAATGATAAATAATTACCCATTGAATTAAAGCACCTAGAAGTAATATTTGAGATAGAAGGTCTTTGTCTCAATATCTTCCTATACGACATTCGCTGAAAACTTACTATCAAACAAAAATTGTCATCCCACAAGCAACTCCAACTATCTATATTATCGTCACAACTCCACAACCAAATATCCTTGTTCTCCACATAACATTCATTCCTTATGAAGATGGTAGCTCATCTAATCCCCCATTATTACATTTGTTGTTGAATTGCAAACAAGAGTAGTTAGTTTCATTCAATCAATGTGAACCATGAGTGCACATATCATTGATGACTCATATACATGTAATGTTGTAAATTACATCCTATGCAATTTCAAATTACATATGCATTCCCCTTTCGTTCCAATTAAGATAATTCTATGCCAACCCGAAACCATCTCTCACCACTTGGCATGCTGAAATGCCTAGTTGTTAAGTTTTTTTTCTCTTAGAAAGGTGTGCATCGTAGATATGTTCACTTAGCATTCTCTCATCTCACAAAAATTCAAAACTGATTTGGCTATTGAGATGTTACACTTGTTGCATTTTGGCCATGTAACACCTCTGCCAACCTGCACTCTCATAAGGAATCATTCGGGAAGGCTATTTGGACCAAAAAAATATTCTTTATTAGGGATACATTTTGGATATTTTGAAACTACACACACAATTATAACATTCTACAAGTTTATTTCTTGAGAATTCTACAAAACTTCCTCTATCTTTTATTTCTCATTCATAGCATTCTCCATCTCTTTTCTTTACGAATATCTTTCAAAGAAATCTTTCACAGCTTCTAGAGTAAACTCCATCATTCCACCATTGAAGCAAACACAATCATATCTTGTAAAGCTTTGTCACTCTCATTCAAAGAGGTCACCATCATCTTGAAGAATCCTATTGCTTCTTCATTGCACCAACAAGCTACTTTGCTTTTGTGCTTGAGAGCAGTAACTCTTCAAGATTTTATGTCAAGAATATTATCTTTATTTCATTAGAATATTGTCATTTCCATTGCTTTATGTTTGTCTCTTTCATCTTTTCTAAGGTTATCCATGGAGGTGGGAACACCAATATGGGATTTTTATTAAGGAAAACTCCTATACAACCACCCAACCTTTCTCTTTGGTATTGTGTGTGTAGGTACCAGTGGAAGAGCTGCTTGGAGAAAGCTTTCATTTCATTGGGAGTCTTTGGTGATACACTAAACTCTACCTAGTTATTTAATTTAAGTTTCACTTAGCATCTTCATTTTTGTCATTTCATACTCGTGTATTTGTATTTTACACCCTTTCATGTTTAGAACAATGTACAAAATATGTTGAGTTTATTCATGACAATTTTTAGTTTTTGTTTGTATGTGGCACTAGCGTGATGAGCTATCATCCAATAGCTGCACATTAGTCTTGGACAAGGAGCTCGTCGAGCTGTCTAGAATACCTCTATACTCTGTACCTTTGGTTTTTGAAGTCTAAAGGGTTCAAATAATTTATGTGCTCTTCAAAACACACATTTAATTAATAGGTAAGCTTGAGTATTGCAGATACCTAAAGGCTTGCCTGAGTAGAGGGATGAAATTTGAATCCTCGAGGGGTTTGATTATCCTTCATAGTGGTTCACTTTTCATAATCTACATTTTTGGTGAACTTGACATGAACTTTCCTTCTCACAAATCTTTCTTGAAACAAAATTTAAAATCTTTAAAACTTTTTGTTCTCTTGCATCCTCTTCTTTCTCTTTTTGGAGTTTACAGGGCTACACATTTCAAATACTCTTCTATGAGATTCACAACCCAAACTACAACTTTTGAATACATAGTTAGAAGAATCTCAAGAGCTACGACTTCTATATTCCTACTAGATTTAAATCGATGTTATTCAAAAATCTCAATCTTTTTGGCTCTTAGTTCATCTTTGGGAATTCTTTTACTTTGAATTATCAACCAAATTCTCCCCCTGGGTCTCCTCCTTCTATAGATTATGAAGTTGCTCTTAGGATCCCCTTTAAGTAGGTTTAGTCTTTGGAAGAGAACCTGAAGCACTTTAAACATTTAATTAACCACGATAACCTGTTTACTCAAGTCACCCCTATTGTCGACAATCTAAGAGACTTGCTCATCTCAGATCGTAAGGGCCTTGAGTTGCTTCATGCACTAACAAACATAGTTGAGACTCATGTTCCTCGTACATGTCAGTCTTGATTTGACCTCATAATGCTCAATCAAATGTAACTAGCATCCAATTGAATATTTTGATGCTTGAGGTGTATGTTCACATGGTATATGCTAATCCTATTGTAACCTATGCCTTCTACCAGTAACACAAACATTATGTTTGTCCCTCCTATTAATCCCAAATTTAATGTGTTTTGTAATCCTTTGGGGTATGGCATCCCTCATCTGTCTAGTTATGTATCTCAAACCCCCATGATACAAGTTTCCATTGCAATAACTAATTTACCTCCCTCACCATCTAGTCCCATTTTGAACACCTTGTTGCAAAACATGGGTCACATGTTGTCTCAACTTGCTAATCTAACTAATGTTGCTACACAATCCATGGTTACTCATTACTATCATTGAAAACCTCTTGCTTTGAACATCTTGAATTCTCCTATACCCCAAGGGATTGAGATACCTAAATTCAATGAATACAGTGGCAAGGGAGATCCACATGTACATGTTAATTCCTTTATCACTTTGTGTAGTGATTTCTTGCATCAAGACCATTTGTTGGAAAAATTATTCTTTTGATCCCTTGAGACTACATTGGAATGGTTTTGCTCATATCTTGACAACTCCATATTTTATTTCAATCAACTCATGAATCAATTCTTGCAATGATTTCAGGAAAACATTGGCTCTGAGGTCATTATTGCTAATCTTGTCCTTTGTAAGCAACAACCTAATGAGAATTTAACTTATTTTATCTCTCATTATCAATGTATCTCTTCAAAAATTACCTATTTCCTACTTGATCATGGAATTTAGAGAATGTTAATGGGAAGTCTCCAACTGACATTAAGGGAATGCATATCTTTAATGAAATATCCTTCTTTTGATCATTTGTGCACTGTGCTATGAGATTATCAATAGACATTGGCCTAGTATGGGGCTTCTACCTCATACTCACATCCTACTAATTTTGGACTTGTGTCTTCTTTTCGAGGGTTAAAGAAAAACAAGACAATAGCTAATGTGGTAACTATTCCTAAGACAACTCAAAATAACAAACTTGGATCACAATGTAATCGAGTTTTCATGAAATCGTTTGATTCTTACTCAAGTGTACTTCAAAGGTTACTAAAAGATAATCTAGTCATACTCCCCGAGATTAGACCACTCCTTGACAACAATCCATGTACCCTAGTTGGTATGATGCTTCTAAGTTTTTTCAATGCCATCAAGTGCCTGGGCATGACACCAAATGGTGTGTGTGCCTAATACATGTGATTTAGGATCACACAGATAGCGGTAACATCTGAATTGAGAGTATGAAGCAAAACTCGAGAAATTTGTCATTGAGGCCAACAATCAGCTATAGATTTACACAAGCTCTTTTCTGCTTCATTATTCTAATTTTATCACCACTTCTTCTTTTGCTCCACTTGATTATGTTACATCTATGAAAATGGTATTTATCACTTTGATCTCCTCTCCAAGTCATAAGGTTAAGATGCTTGACATTTCTTTCACACCTAATGACTTACCTTATCATAGAGAGTACTCTCCTCTTTACCTTCCTTCTCAAGTTAGTGGTAATGTCATCATTGGTGTTATGGTTGATCTTGTTAGCAGATTCAATGTCATAAAAAAGGAGACACTCTTTGTTAATGGCCTACACAAAGAAAGATATGACAAGTCTAAGCATACCATTCGTATACATGATGGTCTTTCTCTTTTCCCTTTGGGATATATTTCTTTGTCGGTCCTTGTGGGACCTACAACCATTTCTACAACATTTATTGTGATACCAAAATTAGACTTGTTCAGAGTGAGAGTAGACATTCCTTAGCTAGTTTCCATGAATGTTGTTGCTTTTTTTATCCATAAATGTTTGAAGTTTCCTCATGAGGGAAATGTGCAAACTATCCAAGATATTGGTTATAAGCCACTAGTGTCATTTGGGGGCTTTCATCTTGATCATTTTTGGCCTCCTTTGATGGGAACCATGCTACCTCATGGTGATTATTGTACAAATCATATTATATGTATAAAATCGGGGCTTAGCATTTGCTTCAGTTCCATCTCCTTCTTCCTCTACAATCCCTTTTTAGTCTAATCTCGTGCAACAACGTGTTTCATCATTTGGGCCTTCTTCATTAGGGGCTAAGTTTTTGGCATATGGCTTGTTAGTGTTGTCATTGATGGCAACCTAAGTCATGCATTCGATCTACAGTATAGTTTTGGTTTACACTGGCAAAACAAAGTAAAGAACAAGACATCCGGTTAAAGGCATAAATGTTGACCTGAATACCTCACCGAACTATTATTTTGGGTTATGGATCTCAAAGGAAGGTTTTTTGATGTTTATATTACCTTATTCAAGAATTATACTGATGCGCACTCACTAGTATGCGATCTAGGAGATCCGATGCACTAATATGTTGGTTATATGTGCTAGCAAGCCGAATTGTTAAATATAATAATCATGGATGTATAAGGATCAATTAATTAAATTTTTTTCATGATTGATTATGTTTGTTTGGGTCCTCTCTATGTCTTAACTGACTTTGGAGGATGTGCATAAAGATTTAAATAAGGATCTGGTTGAAAATTGTAAAAGAACTTAATGTTTTATCAAGCCGACATGTGAATGTTCAAATCCTTGATAGCGAATATATATATGAGATCGATTTTATCATTTTGATGTGTGGAGTAGTGTGATAAGATAGTGAATGTGTGGTGCAAAATTCAGTAGAGTAATAGTGTGAATTTGTCTATGTGTGATGCGAAGAGCAGATAAGTGCAAAGCAGAGCAAAGCGAAGTGCTCAATCAGAAAGAGGATCTAGAATCCAATCTATGAGCTTCACCAGAACTATAACCTGGCATAAATAGATGCTACTATCTCATTTCATCCTTCAGATGGTTTTAATCTAAAATTTTGTAAGGCAGTGAGCCTTCCCTTTTGAGCAGTGAGCTCTAGGTCGTGTTCCTGAATGCAAGTGCATTCTCCTTTTGTAAAACTCTTATTTGAGTACTCAAATTATGGATTAACCTCCACCATAGTTTTTCCCTTATCAGGTATTCCATGAAAAAATCCTTGTGTTATGGTGTTATGAATGTTTCCTTTGAATGCTTGCATCTTTCTTTTAATGTAATGACAAAATGGTTTAACTTTCAGAGTAATAAAGTTAAGATTTGTTGAACAATGATTCACCCCCCCTCTCAGTGTTCCCTTGAGTCCAACAATTGGTATCAGAGCTTTTGGTTCCTCGAAAGAAGTTTAGCAACTTGAGGTGGATCTTGGAATGTGATGGACTCTGGTAGTCTTCAAAAACTGTTTTTGGTGGGACTTGATGACCTTGATCAGTCTAAAGAAGAAGTCTAGGAATTGAAAGCAAATCTTAGGGATGCTAAGAAATTTATTCAGTCATTGAAGGATCAGATTGTAAAATCTAGGGAAAAGAGAAAAGATCTATGTGAAAAGATACAACAACAAGAGAATGAAAACATGTATGATTCTTACCAACATCAGACTTTGAAGGAAATAACTAAAGAATGTGAAAAGCTTGCTAGAAACAATGCTACCCTAAAACATGAAATGGAATCTATGGTGATGAATTTGACTAAAGAGATTGAAGAAAGGAAGAAGAATGAGGAGAACCTTGCTTAGTCACTAAAGGAGAAATTTGATGAATGCAAATGAATAAATGAAGAATTCATTCAACTAGATAGAGAACTGCAACAATCCAGAAATAATGAAGAAGAACTCGGTAAATAGATAATTACTCTCAGGAATGAACTTACTACTGCAAATGAATACAAGGAGAAGTTTAAGATCAGTTCAGTGAAGCTTGATGAGTTGACTCAAGGACAAAAGAGTGGAAATGATAAGGGAGGCCTTGGATATGAAAAAGGAGAAAGTTCCAGACTTGAAAAAATAATTTCAAACAAGGAAACCAAGTGAACAAAGGTGGAAGCTATTCGATAAGACAACCTAATGCTCAAAAGTTTAATGGATACTATTTTTCTTGCAAAAAATTTGGCCATAAAGATACTGAGTGTAGAAGTAATATGAAATCAAGAGATTCATCATTTTTTGTTCAATGTTTCAATTGCAAAAAATTGGTCATAAATTAATTGAATCCAAAAATTTCTCAAACTACTCTGTCAATAGAAAGAATGTTGAATGTTACACGTGGAAGATTTGGACATATTGATAATCAATGAAAATCAAGAAGAAATCAATGGAATAATTGGTCTAGACAAGGAAGTAAGGTGTGCTACAATTGCAATAAATATGGTCACATTGCAAGATTCTGTAGAAACATAAATGTGGGCAGAAGAGGTTTGGTTTATAGAGGTAGAAACATACAGAAAGATGACAAAGGAAAAGAAAAATTGACTACATATGAGATAAGAGATCAGATGAAGAAGACATGGGTAAGGAAGAATGAGTTTGATGCTGGAAATGGTTCTACACCGGAACTTCCATCCAGTAATTCTTTCGGTCATTGATTTCAGGCCATTGGCCAAGGGGGATTTTTTCAAGAAAATATTTCCTCCCCTGTCTGTAGATGGTACTGAAATGCAAAGAATGGTCAAGAAGGTGTATAAATGATATGTAGAGGTTCTAGAGAATTTTCACAAGAAAATTCATAGGTCCACGAAGAATTTTTCTATCGCTATCTAAGAAAATAGAAGCACCCAAAAAACTTAAGGCAAATGAATTTATTACACATGTGTGAACTATAAAAGTCAAGATGGAACTGTCATTTGTCACTTTGCATCGAAGGAGAAAAGAAGGAGAGCACTAGGTAGCATAATTTCGAAGCAGAGAAGTTGTTTTGTTGTCGAAACTCAAAATCTATCAAGTATTTCAATTGTCTTCAAAATCTTCATATAAGTTGGTATGCAATTGTTTAACCTAAGTGTGAAAGGAAAAATGGAACAAATCAAAGAGTCAATAATTTTGGATGATTACAACAGTGGAAAGATTAGGTCCATGAGGAATCTGTTGTTACCCAATGAATTTAAGCAATTGAATGAAGCCAAACACATAAATTTGGATATTTGGAATGAGTTTTCGTACTTTGAGAACGTGGACTTCGTTAAATTCATCTTGAGAAGATTGCATGATGATACTTTAACTTTGGAAAAATCCTACTTCATATCAAAGGAAATAATTGAGAATTTGATTGGATTATGAAAAGTCGGAGATATACCAAGGAAGAAATCCATCTGGAACAAAGAAGTTGAAACCCTAACCGGAATAGTTGGAGATCAGAGGGTGCTGATAATTATGAAAAACAAGAATCATGTTACTATGTATATTACGCATGAAATTTCATATAAATTCTTTTTCAGAAACCAAGAAGGAGCGACCTTGGCTGGCATTGTCTATATTTCTCACAAGATGATAATTGAAGGCCAAGACTTTGACCTGTGCAAATTGATAAAGGATCAACTAATGGAGAATGTGCAACTAACAAAAGAGATAGACCACCCTTTCAAGTTTGGTACTCTGATTATATGTTTAGTAATGTATTTCTTGGACTGTTTTCCAAAGATTGACAATGTGGTGTGGAAAACAAACGAACCAGTATGCAGACAAATATACTCATATTCTAGGAATTTGACTGATTGGGATCTAAAATTTGAAAATTTCTTTAAGAATGTACTTGGAAAGTGTGGCTCAATCAATATTTCCCTTCTAGTAAGAAAATTTGAAGTTGGTTCCTCTTCCGGTGGAATGGATAAAAAGTAGAAAGGAGAAAAATAAATTGTTGAATACAGCCCTCTGAAATGCAAAGTTCCCAAAATTGAGGGAAAAGGAAAAGAAAAGGAAATTGTGGATATTCCAAATGAAGAATATGATGAAGAAACTGTGGATCCAAAGAGAAATGAACAAGAACTAGAAAGAGCCAGAGAGGAAGAAGATGATGTGACAAAGGAAATGCTACAACAACTTATTCAGGAAGAAGGTGGAATGTAGAAAATTGGTAAGTTATGGTATGTTAGACCATCATATGATCAAGATATGATTTTGAATGCTCATATTGAGCACTGCAGGATTAAATTGGAAAGTCTACAAAACATCCTACTTGAAGAAATGATTGAATGCAGTAAAGAGACAATGAACTTTGAGGATAAAGAAAAAGAAGAAGTTGAAGTTATCTCTCATTTGAAAGGATAGTTTAGGCTATCACTCACCAAATTGAAGAAGAAAATGAATGAGTTGAGGCAATGCATCAATTCAACTAATAACATATACAAATATTGCATTGGCTGGCCACATGCAGTTGGAAACTACAAAGAGAAATTGGAGCAGATTGAAACAGAGTTGAATGGCATTGGAAAAAGCTTTGACATCTTGCAGGATCAAGATGGTACCATCAAGAAAAGAATCTAGGATCTACAATTTGAACACACCGAATTTCAATCCACCAAGAATAAACTTGTGGACACTTTTTGGAAGGTGAAGGATCTAACCGAATGTAGATTGGAGCAGATGGTGGAGATTCTAAGGAAAGGTGAGAAACTAGAGGAAGCAATTATAATTTTAGAATCTCTAACTAAGATTGCTGATAAAACATCCAAAAATGACAACTTGATTTTTAGCATTGGGATCAGAATAGATGCTTGGAAGAAGTTCCTTCTAGAAATGAAGAAAAATCATAAAATAATTTTCTAAAGTAACAGTTGCTTGTTTTCAAAAGTGATTCAAATTTTGAATTTTTGGTCAAAATGGGAGAAATGTTGGCATATATATTTTGAAGTTTTAAAGATTTTGAACACGTGTTTTGTCTTTTTGGCATATGGTTTCTATTCTTTTTCATTGATGTCAAAGGGAGGGAGAGTGCAGTGAAAAATATTTCATCAATCTTAGGGGGAGTTGTGTTTTGAAATCTTTTGAAGCAGAGGGAGAGAGAGCAGTTTGGCAGCGTACTTATAATGATTCTGACACTTAGTCATTTTTCACTAAGTGTTGCCATCAATTCCAAAGGGGGAGATTGTTGGCATATGTCTTGTAAGTGTTTTCATTGATGACAACCTAAGTCATGCATCCGATCTACAATATAGTTTTGGTTTACACCGACAAAACAGAGTAAAGAACAGGACATCCAGTTAAAGGCATAAATTTTGATCTGAATACCTCACTGGACTATTATTTTGGGTTATGGATCTCAAAGGAAGGTTTTTTGATGTTTATATTACCTTATTTGAGAAGCATACTAATGTGCACTCACTGGTATGCGATCTAGGAGATTCGGTGCACTAATTTGTTGGTTATCTGTGCTAGAAAGCCGACTTGTCAAATATAGTAATCACAAATGTATAAGGAGCAATTAATTAAATGTTTTTCATGCTTGATTATGTTTTTTTGGGTCCTCTCTACGTCTTAACTGACTTTGGAGGATGCACATAAAGATTTAATTAAGGATTTGGCTGATAGTTGTAAAAGAACTTAAGGTTTTATCAAGTCAACATGTGAATGTTTTTGAAAAGGTAAGCAAGGTTTTGAAAGGACCAAGAACCTTTAATAGCACAAATATAGTGCCAAAGAAACAACACTAGTGTAAACACCGTGGAAGAACAACAAAGACACAAACAACACCTGGCCAACAGTGACCAAGAGCAATAGCACACTCAAGACCAACAAAAGTCCTGAGTCAAAGACCAACTAGCAATCCAAACTTGGAACCATAACCAAGAGCAACGGACCACATAGGAAAAAAACCCCTCCTATAGAACTAGAAAACTCACAACACTATAGGACCACTAGATTGCTTGAAACCACCAGGCCACTAAACACCTACCGCAGATGGGTTGCAACAGACCTTTCATTCGAATCAAACAATAGAGAGCCTAAAAAAATTCTTACCAAGATAATGGTAAGAATCATACAAAGTTGCAGAGCAACTTTCAGAGTCCTGGAATAAACCACCACTTATCAAGCCTTGTAGACAACTAGGATCAGCCAAGCCACTGACAACCGAAAACCTGTAGCACGGGAACAACAACACCAAACCCTTCTTCGAAAACCAGCCAACCCATACTCCACTTCAAAAGGAGAGAGCTCCCCTTTAATGGAGAGGATAACATGAGAAATTTTTCCACCGGACCCAGAGATCTCTAAAAACCCCATACTCCACCTCCATAGGAGTAGAACCCACCTCAAAAGGGATAGCATTAGAGAAAACCAGAAGAATCTTCCAAAGACAACCATAACACCCAACTTCACCATGAAAGAAGAGGGATCCACCTCAATAGGATTAGGCTATAGGAACACAATGGAAGCCACCACACCCGTAGAAAAAGAAAACACACCACCCTTCAGCAACCTCGGTAGCAAGAAACGAAAATAGAGTAACAACCAAAAACCCCACTGGGTCATGACGAAATACCACCTAGTCAACCACCACAGGGCAAAGAACAACCACAACCGAAACTGACCAAGGCCCACAAGAGTAACAACAGAAAAGTCTCTGAAGCCACACTAACCTGGGGAGAAAACTCCTCCCATCCACCTCAGCACACCAAGAGCTACGCCCAACCAAAGAGAGGCCAACACCTCACTCCACACCAGAGCCGTCCAAAGGGGAAAGGAGAGCTTGAAGACCAGCACCACCACCCGAGCCAAACCCAACCCAAAGTCCATAAGACCACACACAATCACCCGAGGAAAGACACAACCCCGAGAGGACCGAAGATCGAGAGCAATAGAGGCCCCAAGAGACTCAGGCATCAAAGAAGAGATCCCAAAAAAAAATCAAAGCTCCGACCAAGAGAACAGGGGAGGCATAGCCAAGAGAACCTCCTGAAGGAACCAAAAACACAAAGGCCCAAAACCAGGCTAATGAAGCAGCTCCATCCCCAACAGAAAGTTGTTGGTCAACAACAAACAATCACCAGTCCACCACATCCTCGCAGCCCCAACCATAACGAGCAACAATGACCACCGACAGGCTTCAACACCCTCCACACAAGCAAGCAAAGTAGCTAGACCATTAATCAAACCTCACCATAAACAGATACCAAAGAAGGGACAACACCCGCAACATCTCTGAGAAGCACAACTAACCTTTGCAGAACAAAGGAAATACCATCCTAATCACATAACACCACAAGATCCAAGGCAATCACTCCCTCACACATAACCAAACACCACAAAGGACAACCTCCACCAATAGGCAGCCATCTAAGAAGCACCAAGCTGTAAACATAGGGTGAAACAACACCCCACATAGCCCAATTGCCAGGCCGCCTGAGCCGTCCAAGCACCATCGCAAGAGGAAAGAGCCTACCCGCACCAAGAACAGACTCAACAAAGCCTTCCAAACCAGGAGACACAAGGGGATAGACCACCTAGTCTGCATTGCCATCCTCCGAATCCCCTGTATCCCCATCTCCATCGCTCAGACCCTCAGGAAAAAACAAATGTGAGACACCCCGCGCCTTCCTGCACAACACCATCACAGCTGGCAGAAACACCCATCCCACCTAAGAGCCAACAGATAAAACACATGAAGCTTTCCCACAAAGGACAACGTCGGCCAAAGAAACAGTCTCACATAGGAGACACCACTGCACAGGTCTGGGAGCATCAAAAACCACCACAAACTTAGTAAATAATTGCCTAAGGATGGGAGCAACCAAACAAACATGCACATCAAGCCAAAGGACCCAACCATCATCATCAAGATCCGGATCATCACCATCGTCGATGCACAAAATTTTCAAATTTGGCTTCCCGCTCCTATTCTCGCTCGGCCGTTGCAGAGCCATGTTACCTTTTAAGATAGGTATTATATCATGTTTTGTCTTCAAGAACTCACTATTTTGCCGACATGTGAATGTTCAAATCCTTGATAGAAAATATATATATATGAGATCGGTTTTATCATTTTGATGTGTGGAGTAGTGTGAGAAGATAGTGAATGTGTGGTGCAAAATTCAATAGAGTAATAGTGAAATTTTTTCTATGTGTGATGCAAAGAGTAGATAAGTGCAGAGTGAAGTGTTGAATCAGGAAAAGGATCTAGAATCCAATCTATGAGCTTCACCAGAACTGTAACCTGGCATAAATAGATTCTACTATCTTAGTTCATCCTTCAAATGGTTTTAATCTGAACTTTTGTAAGGCAGCGAGCCTTCCCTTCTGAGCAGTGAGCTCTAGGTAGTGTGCTTGAATGTAAGTGCATTCTCCTTTTGTAAAATTTTTATTTTAGTACTCAAATTATGGATTAACCTCCACCATGGTTTTTCCCTTAACAGGGTTTCCATACAAAAATACTTGTGTTATGGTGTTATGAATGTTTCCTTTGAATGCTTGCATCTTTCTTTTAATGTAATGACATAATGGTTTAAGTTTCAGAGTAATAAAGTTAAGATTTGTTGAATACTGATTCACCCCCCCCTCTCAATGTTCCCTTGAGTCTAACATAAGGACGAGCACACTCCCTCAAGTAGGCCTCCTCATTCTTCTAAGGCATCACAACCTCCAATAATGCCTTTTATCCCTTCGACTATGCTTAGCATTGAAAAGTAAATTCCCTTGAGTTGTCAAAGTCAAGGTCTCATGCCTTTGCACTTCCAATTCTTCCTGATATGCCCTACCTTGCTACATATGGCAAGGGTAAGTAGTCATATTTGGTTGGTCCTTCATGTGCAGATTTGACAACTCGACCCTAGAGGGTGCCTCCTCTCGCCCAAAAGGAATAAAGAGGAAAGGTGCCCATGGTTGAGGTTAAGGTTATTGCACCCCTGGCATCTCCTATCCTTCTTGTGGAGCCTATTCCTCAACTGATAATGATTGCAAATAAAACTTCATTGGTTACCCCAACGTCTTCTCAGGATTCTATTCTTGGTCCCCATGTTCGTCATAACTAGTTTGTGCATGAGCATAAGCATTGTTGACGTGCAATGGCGAGGGAACATAATACCTCTCAGAAGGTCGAGGATGAGTCTTATGTTTCAATTTCTGAGTCTTCTTTTGTTGAACCACTCCTATCTCCATATTACTTATGGATCCTTCAAGAGATATGGATGAAGCTCACCCCAGAAGGGTGAAAGTATTCATTGTTCCTTCTTTGGAACCACCTCTTATCACTTCCCTGCCTGATATTACTCCACTGGTACAACCTATAGACAAGCCCCATATGAAGCTCAAGTCTAGTGTGGCTTTGTTTGTTCCTCTTGCCTCTCAAAACTCTAGCCTTTCTTCTAAGCATAATCTTGAGAAAATCCCTATCTCTAAATCCTGCCATAAGAAGTCTACTCCTTTAGCTCCTCTTTCTTCTTTTGTCCTTATAGTTGAGGATATTCCTTCTTCTTTGGAGTTTGTCAGTACTCTTTCAGAGGTTCGTACTAAGGCTCCTATTCTTTCATAGCCTAAAATTGATTCACCACACTCCTCTTCAAAGAAGTGTATGTTCAACTCTTTGGAAGATATTCTAGCTATTTCAACTATTGACTCATAAGAACTAGTATATGAGAACATTGAGGCAACCTCATCTCTAGCCCTTGATGCAAGTGAGATGCCTAGTACTGCCTTAGTCGTTGTCTCTTTTCAAGCTCGACCTCCTTCCCTCTATGATCAATATTGGGAGGAGGATGACCTGATGGGAATGATCAATTAGAGCATTTTCCTCCATGTCTTGAGATTAGAGTTTTCTTGTTTGTCAGTGTTCCCCCATACTTGCTTGTACATGTTTGTGGTCTCTCTTGGAGGACCGAAGATACCCCCTAGGTACTTGGATACAAGTGAGACAATATGTCATATATTTCCTCTATTTGTATCATCATTCTCCTTTTTGTCGTACTTTGATTTTCAACATTTGGGGATGATGCAAACCATTGGGAGAATTTAGGCCTTCTTCCATGTTCGCCCAAATTTTTTATTTTTTATTTTTCTTTATGTGCTCCTTCACAATTTGAAATATTTAGGGAAATGATGATGATTCATACATAGTTATATATAAATTCTATTGATATGAATCATATTAACCTTGAATACTAGGATCCCCTTGTCTCTCTTATGCATTTCGTTTTTTAAGTTGTGAGCTCTATGTGCTATCTATTGTTAGATAGCTTTCTATGAATACATCTTGTTATGTTTTCATGATGCAACATCTCTTTCTTCTCCTTAGAATAAATTATTCTCCTTTTTGCAACATAAAATATTCTAATGGGGGGCTATCATATTCATATTATAGATCTCTTATCTTATAATTATTTTTAAAATATGTTTGTATCCGACTGTCTTATCCATTTTCTAGCATGGGGGAAACCCATTAGACTTTGTCTTTATGAATGTCTATGTCTCTTTTTTGTGGTTGTCCCACAAAGTAGTTTGTAACAATCACATGCCGAATGGATTGTTGTATGGTCCCTAGCATAACACAACTTACTACCCATACACATCAGTGTTGTCATGTGTATATAATTTTTGATGTGTAATTTTTTTTCACCTAACATGTTTGTTTGTAGCTAACATGTTTGTGGTGATGTAGTTTAATCATTTTATGCAGGATCGACTCAGGTCTCTTCCTTGGGGGACAACCCTGTGTGGATAGAAGACTATGCTTCCCCTTTGCATCCTAGGTAAAATACTCCCCTCTTTTTACTTTAGCTCGCATCTTCTCTTGAACATATATGCTCACTAAAGTGGGGAGAAAATGTAGTCATAAATTGCATCCTATGCAATTTCATATTACATACTCCTTCCCCTTTAGTTCCAATTAAGATAATTATGCTCTTTTTCAACCTAAAATCATCTCTCACCACCTGGCATGTCTAGATCCCCAGTGGTTAAATCTGATTTTCACTTAGATAGGTGCATGCCACACTCTCGTCTCGCAAAAATTCGAGACTAAGTTGTTTGTTGTGTTGAATAAACTGGATACTGAGATGGGGGCGAATCAATATCCACATATATCCATTGAACAAATACTTAAAAATTTATTGCAGCACAAAAAATTAAAGTAATAATTTAACATTAAGTTCCACAACACATGAACACCATATTTTACATGGAAAACCCAGTGGGGGAAAAACCACGGTGAGGATTAACTCACAGTATATAAAGTTATATCAATACTGGTAATAAGAGTCTCATTTCCACATACAAAAGCTCATTGCTTACAAGGACTTACTGAACAAAATGGAGGCTCATTGCCTACAAAAATAAGTAAACAAAAATGACTAACCGCCAGAGTTGAACTAAGAAATTACACCACATGTGTAGGTTCAGTTCCTTTGATGCTCAAAGTATTTTCGCACATGATCTTCAACCATTGTTTGCACACTTCACTTATACACACACTTCTTCTTCTCTTCACATTCACATTACTTATCCTTCATCACTTCATCACCTTTTCAACTTCTAACCATCTTGTATATATATACCCGATATATCCGCATGCATTGATTAGGTTGGCCTAATTGATGCAAATCATTTTTTCAAGATGATAAATTGTCACCTTTATATCAAGAGTAATTCACCCATGTCATGCAACATCATGTCGGTCAGGATTAGCTCAATATCAAAATGCAATCTCAAGAACCAATGCCAATGCATTAATTGATCATATGAATATCTAAGAATAAATGTATACACGCTTTCAACCAGTACAAGCCTTTTCCCACAATTGTAGATTATATTAATTACCATAATATGTGGACCAATATACCAGAGATACCAGATCAAATACCAGATAAGATAAGCATGATCTACACACCAGTACACGGTACCGGACCAACATGGTGACATCAATGGAAATATATGACAAACTTCCAACAATCTCCCCCTTTGTCATTGATGGCAACATGTGCAAAAACTTTGATTCAAAATTCTCCAAAAACAAAAAAAATCCCCCTTTCCAAAAACTCCCAAAATTCTCCAAGTCTTCTCCAAATCTCTCCCCCTTTGACATCAATGGAAAAGGGTGTCAAAAACATGTAAACATGGTGACATCTTAGTATTCAAAAATTCCTAATTCATTCAAAAAAATTAAGATTTTTAAACAACCAATCCTTCAAACCAGAATGACATTTGTCACCTGAAATACCTTTTTGTACCTTTCTTTGATAAAAGGATATAATTTCTTCCATTCAAGGACTACGAATTCCATTCTTGCACACACACTATCCAATATAGCCAACAATGTGAAGGAGGATGACCAATCTGTGGATGAGCATTGTTTCTCATAGTCTTCTACATTAGAGAGTATTCTGAAAAGATTGTCTAACCATACCTCAACCACTTCCTTAAGAATCCA
Source organism: Sequoiadendron giganteum (assembly GCA_007115665.2). Classification (NCBI taxonomy): domain Eukaryota; kingdom Viridiplantae; phylum Streptophyta; class Pinopsida; order Cupressales; family Cupressaceae; genus Sequoiadendron; species Sequoiadendron giganteum. The sequence goes on along the minus strand of CM021103.1, from coordinate 124,553,080 downwards.
TAAGGTCTTCACTACGCCATCCCTTTTCCTCTACACAATGATCATTTCACTTTGAAGTTCACCAATTCTCAGCCTTTTCTTCCCTTCTTTGTCCTCAAAAATATCAAATTTCTTTTCAGTGTTGTTCACTTCACATTCTATAGCTTCAATTCTGCTTCAAAAGTTATCAACAGTAGTAGGCCACCGAAGACAATGCTTGTATATGTCTTACATTTCTTTTATGTATCTCTTTATCTCTACAATTAGTTCAGATAACCTCTGCTTTGCTTTAGAACACCTATTTTCAACTAAAGCTTCCAACTTACGTCCTCCCGGACCTTCAAGTAACATTCTCTCTTCAACTATTTCAACTAAATTTTCAGGTAAAGAATCAAAAACAATAGATACATCAATACCTTTACGAAGTAGATATTCAACTAAAGCATCGTCAATTTTAAGTCTATTAACGAGTGAGGTCATACTCCATACAACACCAACTTTCTTCATTTTTACTTTTATTAACATGGACCAAATGCCTTCTAGATCAGAACATTTTGATCCAGCCAAAGATTCTTCTTCTTCTTTCTTTTCTTTAGAGATAGTAATGACTTTTTCAGAGACAAATTTTCTTTTCTTCGATTCCAGAGGGAAATTGCTTGTGACTACTTCCAATTTCTTTGTCCCGGAGGAAGAACCTTCCTCAAATCGACTCACCATGACTTCATCGGAGATCATTACATTCTATAATGATAAGAAAAATTTGTGCACGCACTTTCTTTATCGTCCAAGTTTTCCAAGTGCTTGAATATCTGTTTTGCAATAGGAATCCCAGATTCCCACTCAAGATCTTTCTTTCTTGGTAATGATTTCAAAAAATTAAATACCAAACATGTAAGCAAGGACCCAAAAGACAATGGGTATGCTTCTCCCAGTGTCATTTGTATATTCTCGGTAAGATTTTGAAGGATTAGCTTATATATATCAAATTGTATATTCTCTTTTACCATTTTATGCGCCAGATAAACTGCAATGGTCGAGGTGGAGCCTTCATGATATCTGAAGAATATTTTATAAGAAATATCGTATGCAACATACCTAATTGAGGCATCACCAATAGTATCAATCAATAGTGCTTGTGGGTCCTTGTAAACTCCGGCCAGTTCCTCCGCTTCCTTGTATTTTATGGTTTTTCGTCCAAGAAGTTCTCTAACGTCCCACAGTCCGGTAATCACTTCGATTGCTTCTTTTGAAATGAGATAAGGTTTGTCTAGTACAATATTTCCATCCTTGAATTTTCTTAGAAGGAACAAGATGAACTCTTTTTCAACAAACCAAGGGAATTCTCCCCATATATCTAAACCTAGGGTTTGTATATTTTGTAAATCGTTCGGTTCCAACCCTAATTCCAACCTCTTAATTTTTTGATGATTGAACTCATCCATATCAACTCCTTTCAACTTTAGAGGGATATTACCACTCAATCCTCTTTTAGAAATTTCCATTGTAGCTCTCAAAATTTAACAAGAAAATTCTTTAGTTACCTTCTTTTGCTACTGCGAGATGGGGAAATTTTCTCACCTATATCAAATATGCACAATGATTTCTTTGAGGGTCCCGAAGATGCTTCAAGAAAGTTCCAAGCACTCTAAAAATTCTTTGAATGCATTTGATGATCAAAATGATTTACGAGATTTCCTTTATACTTCATCATTTTTCCCTAATTCTCATTAATTGCAAAAAGCTGACAAACTTCTCTTCCATCTATACTGAGAAACCCTAATTTACTCCACAAAATAACATGCTTACACCTTTTCTTCTGCTCTCTTTTGCATCACTTCTTTCTTGTCATTCTTTACAATATATCCATGTGCCAACACCTGACACACTGTATTTTTGGGGTTTTGATTGATTTTCTGATAAAGCTCCCCCTAAGACCAAGCTAGGTCTAGTTCTCGGATGATTCATCTGCACCGAATGAGGGTAAAAATGCATTAGTAGACTCTGATCCTTCTTTCTTTTTCCAAATCTTGCTCATTTCTTGCTTAACTTCTTCCTTATCAATATTTTCAACCGGTTTAACATCTTCCACTAGAGCAAACTGCTCCCCTTTTCTATATTTGCACGCCTTTGAGATATGTCCTAGTTTCTTGCAATAGTATCAAACTATATTTCTCTATCTTGTCTGATTTCCATTCATCCTTGTTCTGCATTGGTTCGATTTATGTCCAAACATGTTATAGGTATAACAATAACCATTGAATGATTGATTCATCCATTTTCCATTGAACCTATTCATCATTATTTTTACTGAAGATCTACACTCAGTAGCTTTATGTCCTATCTTTTTGCATGTATAACATTGTTTGGAGAAGGGACTCGAAAATTGATTCAACCTACTCCTACATTTTGTTGCCTAAAGACCAAACTTATTACATGAAAAACAAACACCTTTGAATGATGAGTACCTTTGTGCATTTGGTTGTTTGACAGGTGGTTTCCTTCCATAATTTCTTCTCTGCTTTCCTTTTTCTTGAGTCTTCTGATTATTTTCATTAGCTTCATTACCTAAGCCAATTTTATCTTTAGAAGGTTTCTGTCTTGCTATCAATTCATCAAGCTTGGTGGAGCTTGTCTTGAAATCCTCTTCACATAGTTTTTCTTTCTCAAGTTTTGCCTTTAGATTCATCACTTCCTATTCAATCCTACGACAAACATCAACTTTGCTTTGTATCACTGTTTTCAAACATTCATCAACTTTCTTCTTTTCATCTATCTTCAATTTCAGTTCGATATTCTCATCATTTGCTTGCTTCAACTCCTCACTCACTTCTCTGTATCTTTCCTTGAATTTCTTGAATTTCTCTTTTAATTTTCGGATACATTCATTTGCTTCATCAAGATTTTCCTTCAGGTCTCCGTTTTTCAATTATAGCCTTGTCAAGATCTTCAAGGGCAGTTCAAGCTCTTCTTTATCCATTTGTTCAATCTGTAGGATCTCCCTCAAGTTGTTAAACTTCTCCAGAGGAACCAATGCTTTGATACCAATTGTTGAATAAATCGGATACTGAGAGGGTGAATCAGTATCCAGATTTATCCATTGAAAAAATGCTTAAAAAATTATTGCAACACAAAAAAGATTAAAGTAATAATTTAACATTAAGTTCCACAACACATGAACACCATATTTTACGTGGAAAACCCAGTGAGGGAAAAAACACGGTGAGATTAACTCACAGTATATAAAGTTATATCAATATCGGTAATAAGAGGCTCACTGCCACATACAAAAGCTCACTGCTTACGAGGAATTACTGTCCAAAATGGAGGCTCACTGCCTACATAAATAAGTAAACAAAAATGGCTAACCGCTAGAGTTGAACTGAGAAATTACACCATATGTGTAGGTTCACTTCCTTTGATGCTCAGAGTATTTGCTTGCATGATCTTCAACCACTATTCACACACTTCACTTATACACACACTTCTTCTTCTCTTCACATTCACATTACTTATCCTTTCTCACTTCATTGCCTTTTCAACTTCTAACCATCTTGTATATATATACCCGATATATCCACATGCATTGATTAGGTCAACCTAATTGATGCAAAACATATTTTCAAGATGATAACTTGTCAGCTTCATATCAGGAGATTCATCCGTGTCATGCAACAGCATGTCGGCTAGGATTAGCTTAATACCGAAATGCAATCTCAAGAACCAATGCCAACGCATTACCCGATCATATGGATATTTAAGAATACATGTATACATGCTTTTAACCATTACAAGCCTTTTCCCACAACTGCAGATTATATTAATTACCAGAGGAAATATGTAGACCAATATACCAGAGATACCAGATCAAATACTAGATAAGATAAGAGTGATTTGCACACTGGTACATAGTACTAGACCAACATGGTGACATCAATGAAAATATATGACAAACTTCCAACACGTTGGGATGTTATAGTTGTCGTATTTTGGTAGTGTAGCACCTCTTCCAACTTGCACTCTTGTCGGGAATCGTTTGAGTAGGCTATTTGGACCAAAAAACCTTCCTTCTTGGGGATTCATTCTGGATATTTTGGAACTACACACACAATTCTAACATTCTACACTCACTTCTTGAGAATTCTACAACACTTCCTCTATCTTTTCCTTTTCATTCACAACATTCTACACCCACTTCTTGAGAATTCTACAACACTTCCTCTATCTTTTCCTTCTCATTCACAACATTCTCCATCTCTCTTATTTACACATATCTTTCAAAGAACTCTTTCACAACTTCTAGAGTAAACTCCATTGTTCCACCATTAATGCAAACACAAGGATATCTTGCAAGGCTCTGCCACTCTCATTCAAAGAGGTCACTGACATCTTGAAGACTCTATTGCTTCTTCACGACACTAGAAAATTACTTTGCTTTTATGCTTGGGAGTGGTAACTCTTCAAGATTTTATATTGAGCACATTATCTTTATTTCATTAGCATATTGTCATTTCCATTGGTTTATGTTTGTCTCTATCATCTTGTGTAAGGTTGTTTGTGGAGGTGGGAACACCAATACAGGGGTTTGACCGAGGCAAACTCCTATATAGCCACCAAAATTTTCTCTTTATTCTTGTGTGTGTAGGTATAGGTGGAAGAGCTGCTTGGAGAAAGATTTCATTTCATCGGGCATCTTTGCTGATACACTAAACTCTACCTTGTTATTTCATTTAAGTTTCACTTAGCATCTTCATTTTTGTTATTTCATACTCAATGTGTATTTGTATTTTGTACCCTTTCATGTCCAAAATATTGTACAAAATATTTTGAGTTTATTCATATAGTTTCTATTTTCTATTCGTACGAGACATTAGCGCGGTCCACTGTCATCCAATAGCTATGTGTTAATCCTGGATATAGAGCTTGTTGAGTGTCTAGAATACCTCTGTGCTTTGTACCTTTGATTTCTAAAGTCTAAAGGGTTCATATAATTTATGTGCTTTTCAAAACACACATTTAATTAATAGTTAAGATTGAAGGTTGTAGATACTTGAAGGCTTACCTGAATGGAGGATTGGAATTTGAATCCTTGAAGGGTTTGATTATCCTTCGCAACAATTCACTTTTCATACTCTACAATACACCAATGGTAAGTTAGATTTGAATAATACAAGTACAAGTTTGCATTTTGACTTCATTCTAGATTCATTAACTTGTCCTCTAGTAAGATTTTGATCCAATATAAACATTAAGACATTTCAAGATTTCCAAATGCACATTATTTAATCACAAAATCACATTCATTTTTCAATCATATAACTAAATATTATTTATCTTCTTATTTACTTTCCTAAAATAACGTACTTATAAAATCAAATCACTTCCCAAGCCCATGATACATTCCTAATTTTTCACTCAATACTTTGATCTAACATCATGACAAGAAATGCATGTCCTCCAACAACTTGCGTCTGTCTCTTAGCATCCTTGAACTTAGTTGTGATTAAAAAAAGAAAAATAATTTTATTTATTTTGTCCGACAAGCAGCCCTATGCGAGAATCGAACCTCGAACCTCTCTAGCCGCTCAACTAATACATCATGTTGAAAGAGAGTCCAGATGACGACCTTTTGCTGAAGTTCAATTTTTGTATTCTTCACTCTGGCAGGGCTTACGCTTGTTCAGGAGCAAAGATGTAAAGAAGATTACGGTTCGTTCGAAGATTTTAGTTCCCTCCGCACAGGTTGGATTGTCTTCATTTCAGATCTGTATGTTTTGTTACGCCTGGAATTGCCTGTTTAATTTAGGAAATTGCAGATATTAAAACAGTATTAAAGAAATTTATATACAATTATAACAATGGCTTCTACAATTATGGAGTCTTTCTTTCAGAAGAGCTTGGAAGATCTAGTAAAGGGCCTCCGAGTCCAAATGATAGGAGAAGCTCGGTACTTAAGCAAAGCCTTAGATGAAATCCATAAAGAAATAAAATCAACAGATCACGACACAAAGGCTGTGGCATTGCAGAAACTCACATACTTAAATATGCTCCAAGGATTTGATATGTCTTGGGCTGCTTTTCATGTTGTTGAAGTTATGAGCATGCCCAGATTCTGTCATAAAAAAATAGGGTATTTAGCAGCATCCCAGAGCTTTAAAGAGGACACTGAGGTGCTATTGCTTATAACCAATCAGTTAAGAAAGGATTTAACGAGCATTAATGAGTATGAAGCAAGCCTCGCCCTGGAATGCTTATCAAGGATTTCAACCCCTGATCTTGCCAGAGATTTAACCCCTGAAATTTTCACGCTTCTCGGGAGCAGTAAGCACTATGTAAAAAAGAAGACCACTTTAGTGCTATTGAGGGTTTTTAGCAAGTACCCAGATGCTGTTAGGGTTGCTTTTAAGAGATTGGTGGAAAATATGGAAAGTTCAGATCACAAAGTTTCTTGTACTGCTGTTAGTGTGCTTTGTGAATTGACCATGAAGGAGCCAAAAGCTTATTTGCCCTTGGCACCTGAGTTTTATAGGATTTTGGTGGATTCTACAAACAATTGGATGCTCATTAAAGTTGTGAAGGTGTTTGGGGTCCTGGCACCTTTGGAGCCCAGGCTTGCGAAGAAGATTGTAGAGCCTATCTGTGAGCATATGCATAAGACGGTGGCAAAATCGCTTCTGTTTGAGTGTATAAGAACTGTGATTTTAGGCTTGACTGATCACAGTGGGGCAGTCAAACTGGCAATGGAGAAGTTGAAGGATTTGATGCAGGAAGATGATCCCAATCTTAAATATCTTGGATTGCAGGCCCTCGGTAGTCTTATGCCTAGACATATATGGGCAGTGTCCGAGAATAAGGAAGTAATTGTAAAAGCTCTGAGTGATGCAGATCTTAGCATCCAATTGGCCTCTCTGCGCCTTGTTGTTGGGATGATAACTGAGAACAATCTTGTGGAGACGATAGGTGTCTTGATGCATTATGCTTTTACATCAGATGGTGAATTTTGTAATGAGATCCTAGGTGCTATTCTTTCCACTTGCAGCAAGAACTTGTATGAGTTGGTTGTTGATTTTGGCTGGTATGTTACGATTCTAGGTGACATAGCAAGGATTCCTCATTGTAAACATGGTAATGAAGTGGAAAAACAACTTATAGATATTGGGATGAGGGTGAAGGATGTCAGGGCAGAGCTTTTGCATGTAGCTCGCAATCTACTTATCGATCCTGCTCTGCTCGAGTTTCCGTTCCTTCACAGAGTACTGTCTGCTGCTGCGTGGATTGCCGGGGAATATGTTGAACACTCACAAGATCCTTTTGAAATTATCGAAGCTCTACTACAGCCTCGAACAAATCTTTTGCCACCAGCTGTGAGGTCTGTTTATCTCCAGTCTGTACTCAAAGTCTTTGTATTCTACTGTTACAATCATCTTAAGAGAAGCAAGTGCGTCTCTGAATCCTCTCTGAGAGACTCTGGGGTGTCACAGGAAGCTCAAATTCTTTCTTTAGTGATTGAGCCTTCAATTGGAGCTGTTGATGCAAAATGTAACAAAACTTTGAAATCGGCTATGTCTGGCTTATCAAGCTTGAAGAGAGAAATCGAGACTGGGTGTGTGAAGGTAAATGGAGGGGCTTCAAGTGGTGGGCCTCAAAGAAGCAGAACAACAAGCAAGGGAGTTGAAGCAAGAAGCTTGGTAGATGTTGGAGATGGAGAAGATTTCAATCCAAGGTCAACACTAGAACTTTCTGCCCGAGCAGATGCATTTATGGGTGCAGACAGTGAAAGTTCCATCTTAACAGAAGATCAAGCGGGCATACCTGAAAATTCAGGAAAAGAACATGTTACACATGCTGCCTTTGACCGTTTGGTTGAGCTCATCAAGCTAAATGTCATCCCTCTTTTAGAAAGTAAAGATGTAGAAGTACAAGAGAGAGCACGTAATTTACTTGGCCTTTTGAAAGCACTTGAAGATATTCTAGGGTGTTTGGTTGAAGGGCAAAATCCTCTACAAATTGAAGATATAGAGGCAAGCCAAGGCTACAAGGCTATTGAAATTATAGGATGCATGCATGATATTTTTGCAGAAGAGCTTAAACCAGTTTCAATACATGCTCAAGGAAGAGTACCAGTACCAGATGGTATTACTCTAAAGGAGAACCTTGACGACTTGGTTAAAATTCTTGGTGATGAGCAATTTATATTTGATGAAAGAGGTGAGTCTTCTATTCATAAGTACAGAGAATGGGATGATACTCCTGTGTTTAGTCAGTGCCCCAAGGGTGAGACACCACCAATTGGGGAATCAACATCATTGTTGGCCCAACATCGCCAGCGACATGGTGCATTCTATCTGCCTACAGGAAAAGTTGAAGCCAAAACTGATGATTATCCACCACCTCACACATTGCAGAATGATGTTCCTTCCATATCTTTGGATGTCAGTAAAGATATTTTGAAGCTTGCTGAGCAATCTTTTCTCTCCACAAAGCCACAGCAGACAAGATCAAAAGCACGACCTGTAGTGGTTAGATTGGAGGATGGAGATGATATCCCAGTTTTAGCTAACAAGCAGGTCAAGGATTTGAAAGATGATTTTATTTCAAATGCTATCAAAGATGTTCTTACCGGGGATAAAAAGAAGCATTTAGTAAGATCTGATAGCAGAGATCAGGAAAATCTTTCAAAAGCTTCATCTGTTGGACATCGTCATCGATCAGGACGACAGTCTGAATCTTCATCCAGAGGAGAGGACAAGAAAGGGGTAAAATTCAATGATAATTCTGTTGATGTTTCAAAGGGACATATGGATTGTGTGGAAGAAGAGAAAACTGAGAGGAAGAGTGCCAGCAGGCACAAACATTCAAGGCATGATAAGAAAGCATATAAAGATCCTGTTTCAGATTCTGAGGAAAGGGATGGACGTCAGGGAAGACATCAGAGAAGACATTCTAAAAAGGAAAATAATCCTCATACTAAGCATCGAAGTCGACAAAGAGCAGAGAGTCCTCTACAAGTGGCTCCCCAAACAGCAATTATTCCAGATTTCCTTTTGTAGTGCATGCATCTTTTGTTATATGTGTTTTCATCAACAAACAAAGATAACAGTAGCCAGTGGCCATCCTTTCTGTCTCTGACAGTGGTCGTTGGAACTTGCTATATTGTTTTACAGGTGAGTGCAGTGGAGAGCCATTCTTTTCCAATATTTGTACGATGTATACATTTTGTCCATTCATTTATTATTCATGTAAAGAAACTATAACCTTTTCTAATGAAGTTTTCAACATAAAGTTGCATCTTTTGTGCTTAGCGAATTTTAAACAAATGATTCATAATAGACATGGATTTTGGGCAAGATTTTGCTGTTCCATGCTCATTGTTCTCTGATAGTTTATATACTATAATCTCATTTTCGAAATCATTATGTATATTGCAAATTAAAATACAGAATTTGACATATTTAGATTTAAATTATATACTCATTTACCTTTTCTCGTTTACAAGAGCCTGCAAGGCTTCTCTGTTCAATTGGTTTAGTTGCATTCCTTGCTTTACTCAACCATGCCGTTTTTTGCATTTCTTAGTCGTATGCCACATCCCTTGGTTTTTTGTTTTTTGCATTTTATCCGTTAGTTTATCAATACCAAGCATCTTATGGGTCTTGATTTTGTGAATTCATATAGAAGTGATATATCAAGTTTGAGGTGGCCCTAGACTACAGTTGCTAGGGTGTGTAGGTGTAGGTATGGGTATAAGGATGCCATTTTCAATTTGGTTTACAGACAAGTAAATTATTTTCAAAGTTTAGGTCTGTTGGAGTATGGGTGTATTTTTGCCTTGCTCTTGGTGTCTTTCCCTCTCTCTATATATTAACTTTTATATGTGTATGCAAAATTAAAAAATGAAATCTTTACATACTAAATTCCAAGGATCAAGGTTGAAAATTTATTGTTATATGAACAAGAAAAGATTTCAATTGAGGCTACTCTTATGACAACAACTAAAGCCAAACACACACATATGCATGTGTGATGCATACACATATATTAATATTTTAAAATATGCCTATTTATAGAAGATCTTGGTAATCAAAAGATGTTTGCAATAACATCAAGACCTGAGAACCAAAAATAGTTATAAAATTTAGTGTAGGGCGCTTTTGGATTCAATTGTGTGTATTTTTGCATTGACATTTTGGATCACTCTTGTAACGACCTGATCCTTCGGTAAAATAAAAAATTTCCAATTTATATCAGAAGAGTAAATAAACATGCTAACAAGTTATTGCAATATAATTTTTCTTTCCTTTATTGATAATATATGAACAAGATATCATAATAAAATTACAATAAAGATTCCATGTCATTACAATAACTTCAAAAATACAGGTAATGAGAAAACGTACCTTAACTAACTTAGCTCCAATAGTAGTAAGAAGGTCCAAGAATCCGCCTTTCAAATCTTGGTGCTCCAATAGCCTTTAGAGGAGGAGAAGCATCACTCGGGTGCTTTTCTGCCAACCATGGACTTATAATGCGGTCTCCCGCACATCTATCATTCAATAGATGGCCCTCCCTTCAACGAAGAGATTGGTAGGGTAACCGATATTGTTTACCAACTGAGCATAGTGGTGTGTCCTACATAACTAGAACCTGTACAATCCGACAAAGTCTCGCTCTAGTATGTAATACGGGATCACAGTGAACTGACAGTGTAATCATCGCCCAGTCTAATAGGATGTAGGTACATTACACTACTTTGATCAAAGTGTTTCATACAGTATTTCTACTAAGGGTCAACTATCACATACATTATTCAGGGTCGATTTGACTTAGGGCTATCTTATACTACGTGTAGGTCTTTGTCTTCTATTGGGTAATCCGTACCTCAGACATCGTACATCATATGGTACTACTAGAAATGAATCAGCATAATCAAGTAATTCACATATACCCTCTTATACTGGAAATCTTTATCCTAGGAGTAACTCAACTTACCTAAGTTTACCCAATAACTAAAGTTGAAGAATTTACTTGACTCCTATCTTCATCTCAGTCTTAGTATATAGTAACTAAAGAAAGCAATACTCTCCTTATATGGAGACCATACAATTTAATGCAGAATACGACTAGAATGCAACCATTCACTTCTTATGTACCAACGGTAAATACAAACATAAAACATCCTATGTCCCAACATTGCTTAGTATAATTAAATACTTATGTTGTACCTTATGTAATATAGTTGAATTCCTCAATCAAGTACTTTCTCCTATCATGGATTACTTAAAACACATCATAATAGTAACTCCAAGGTTTCAATACCTTTTATCCGGAAGCAAACAAGCTCCGGAAATAGTATTGGTGCAAACAACTTTCTTTTACTATGGGGATCATTCAAATAATGCAATCTCACAAGAATGCATCATCTAACCTTTCCAAAACAAATAAATACTCTTTACAGTAAGTATGCATCTTCTATGACATATTCACTATATGCAAGCTATTGGACAGTCTATTGAAAACATCCTTTTTCAACATACAATAGTAATTAACCTCATCCATCTAAACAAAGATATTGAACATGACTCCATAATAATTCAAGATTTAAAGATGAAATGTATAGAGGAATAATAACCCATGCTTGGTTAAGCTTTCCTCCACGAAGATGAAATGGTCTGTACTTGTAGCACTTTCAGACTAACATAAATCCTCTGATTAAACTATGTTTCCCTCTCAGAAATTGCTCACTGAATAATTGATACACAGCTGGTTAGCTTCTCAATTATGACTCAGAATTATGATGATTCACACTTTCAGCAGTATGAAGGAATGACACTCAGAATTACGAATATTTCTCACTTCCAGAAATTGATAACATACTCTTGCAATACGCAAGCTCTAGTTGGGGATTGAGAATAATTCTAATTGTAGAAGGAATGAATTCGATGAGTGAATGAGTGCCAAATCTTAGCAGAATGAGTGAAAATTAGGGTTTTGTTTGGGTATGGATGTATGCTTACTTGCTCAAGATTTATTTCCCTCTCTCTATATATTAAACTTTTATATATATGCAAAATTTAAAAATCAAATCTTTACACACTAAAATCCAAGGATCAAGGTTTTAAAATGTAAAGCAATTGATATGAAAAATAATTCCATGATTAGTTGAGCCAATGTCGATAATGGACTTCAACTAAGAGTATAATCTCCTTACAACAACTAAAGCCAATTACACACACATATGCATTCACATGCGCATATGAAATTTTAAAATAATTATGCTGAGGGGTGTTTTAGATTAAAATGTATTTAAATATGACATTTCCTTCTCCCTTTTGATTTCTCTTATATATGTTCTTTTCTTCATAGACAACTCTTCGTAGTGCCTCTTGACTTTCGATAAAATTAAACTTAAACTATAATTCCATAATATTAATCAATTAAGTGCTGCCCTTTACTTTTCCATTTGGTGTCTTTTTCTTCTAGGACAAAGGTCTGCAATTACTTTTTGTTATCTTACGTTAGACTGATTTTGATTTTGTCTTATTCCTTGCCTCGTAGTGACTATTTATAGTTGTATCTCATTTCAAACTGTCTTAATAATATTTCTGAATATTTAATCGGAGTTCAATTTTGTGGAGGGGGCATTACATCTATAAGGAGGAGAGCTTCACCAAATTGGAAATTAAACAATGTTTTAAAACTTTGTTGGCCCCTCATCAAATCTCTGCTTTCACATTCAAGCATGTTTACAGGGATATTAATGGGGCTGTAGACACTGTGGCCAATTTGGCAATAAACTCAGAGGTAGATTACATAGTGGACAATTACCTGCTCATGTGGCAAAAATTGGTGCCAAACATAATTCAGAACATCCCTTGCCCAAGTAGCAAGGCACTGCCATTAGAAGGTGGTTAGGCTATGGTAGGCACAAGTGAGGCTAGTGTAAGGAGTCCTGTAAAAAATGAATGCTAGGCATACAAAACATGATGGCAAAGAATGTGAGAATCTCCATTTGTGAACATTAAATACATTACATTCTTTCCTTTTTGGACAGGATTGGAGAAATTATAGAATGAATAATATGGTGTGTCTAGTATTGAAGAAATGGCAGATAGCATTCCTAGTGGAGATTTTTGACTTCAAATTCCAAAAGATTTTCAAGATAAATGCAGTAATAATGCTACATGCAATTAGGGCACTCTTGGTGAGCTTTTTTTGACGATAACTCATAGATAGAGGGTTAACATTGACATCTCTTCCATGTTTGCCACCATTTTTCTTGAGGTTGGAGAAACTAAGGAAATTATAAGGGTTGTCTCATAATCCTTAGCTGTGATGGCGATGAGGGCTTTAGGCTATTCTTGATGATGTTGTGACGGGCTATGGCTTTCACTTTGGTATAGGAGTTCTGTAGTTGGTCAGAATGAAACCCTCTGTAAGTGGCAAGCCAAATGGGGCATTGCATTTTTTAAGTATGCCATTGGGGCAGTGCCCTCTTAGGGCATAGATTGGTCATTTGCATTTGAGGTTGGCAGCTTGGACAGCAGTGTGAAGGAGGAGATAGAATGAGAACAGGCATGAAATAGTAAGATCCCTGATAATAATACTGGGAATATTGTCATTGATGTCAAAGGGTAAATCAGTGGCGAGAACAAATTTAATATGAAAAAGGGATGCAAAAATAATAACTCTATTTTTTTGGATAACCCTCCATCCTTATCTAAGGGAAATAAATTTAATTTCTATTTGTTTTTTTTTTGATCCCTAAGATGGATGACCCCCTTGAAGCATACCCTTGGGCATTTTTCTTGACCAATAAAAATGTCTTTCTTGCTGGCCGACCTGATGGAAAGTGGCGCCTATTTATGAGCACAAAGATTTAAAATTATAATTGCTGACCTGGCCGACCTAGGGTTGTTGAGTGCCCATTTTAGGAGGGAAATTTTCAAAAACAAATATTTTAATCTCTCTCTCTTGGCTGACCTGATTTGAGGAGGCATATCTCTTGGTTGCAATTGGTAAGGTATAAATGAGTGATGGTTGAGGGCTATTTGGAGTCTGGACAACAATTCATTCAATATCTTTCCTATTAAAAGCAGACTTAGAGCAGTAAAAGTAGTAGATTTAAGGGCAGAAATCAGACTTATTTTGAGCAGACCCGTTGCAGATTTCTGCCAAGATAAAGTTCAGATTTGAGAGTATTTATTGAAGATCATATTGCAGATCTGAGTGGACGTTAAATGAGCAGAAATTCAAGGCATATATGTGTAAAGGAGTGAGCAGATTTTGTTGAAGACCTTGAAGAGATCTAGGGCAGATCCAATGTCCTTTTATTACTTTGCATTTCGAAGGTTGGTGCCTTCTACTTTGCGTGATTGGGAGGTTGGTGCCTTTCATCCTAAGAGATTGGTGTCTCTTGCTGAGTTGGTGCTCAGTGAAGGGGATTAGTGTCTCTTGTAAGAAGATTTCTATAAAAGCAATATTTTCCCATGGTTTTTTCCTGCAAGGGTTCCCACATAAAATTGTGTGTGTATCTTGTGTTCTAATTTGCTAGATCTTACTTGTGTGGATGCTTTGATTATTGCTTATGATTGCCAAAGTTATAAATTGAAAAGACATTGTTCTTATACTAATTCACCCCCCCTCTTAGTATAAGTGTGTGTGTGTGTTTCTTCAATTTAATGGGTTAACATATAAGCTTAATATAGTTGGGAAAATCCATATAGAGTTTTTTGTATATAGAAATTATAGGAGATATATCAGCACCTGATTGGGTCTTTGTAAATAGGCCCTCCATGATGGAGTGACCAAAAACTTAATTTTTGTTTTGAAGTTAATCCAAAGGGTATGGCCCCCTAGGTCAAATTTACCAATCTAAAAATAAAATAAAATAACTTTTAAGTAAATAAAAGAGCTCAAAGTTGATATCTCTACATTTTTTAGATAGATTTATGTACGATATCTATACTAGTTATTGATATAACATTGTGGGAAACAAAGGATGTTTAAAATAACATTATGATCTAAGAACCAAAACTCACTTACAAAATATTTAGGATCAATGCTATCCTCATTATCTATGTTCTCTTAATCCTCGGTTAGGATGGTCACTAAGTATTGACTGCTCTTAATAATTGGCTCATTTGACATTTCTATGGTTTGAGTTGATGCCACTCAAGGAAGCCATTGGGTTCAATTTTCAAATGGTTTTCCTAGTTTTTATGGATAGAAGATGAAGGGTATTGTGAATTTAAGCCAATATCCTTGCTTTTGTTGATCCTAATTGGTTATTCTCTTGGTTATACTAAGTTTTTGGGATGCGGGATGAGCTTTTGGGATAAATATTTTGGGATACCTTTTTTTAGTGTGTAATGTCCCAATTTCGAAATTGGAGTTAATATGAGTGGAGTGGTTCTCGTTACTGGCATTCATCATTATCAGTACATATTGTGATCTACAGCTGTCCAATATATATATACGCAGATGACAAATATTTATAATGTCAGATTATCCATTAAATAATAATATTTGTTTAGGGGTTCTAGTAATCGATTATCTCTACGTATTGATTAGAAATTATTGAGGAGTGATGATTGTCTTATCTTGGCATCACCTTTGGTATGGCATCGGGCTTCCTATTAAAAGAATTATTGCTGCTTAGAGATTGCCCATACTCATGCTTGACTGAAGTCATGAGTCTTAGATTACCTGCCACCATCAATGAGTCAAAGGCTATATCGACTTATCTAATTATTGAAGTCTACTCTGCCGACAAGAATTGAAGGCTTTTCCTTACGTGAGGGTCGACACATCTTAAGCGACTAAATGATAATATGAACAATATCGCATTAACTCTCCACCTCAACAATATTCCCACCCACAACATCTATTATCAATGACAGTAGCAAAGAGCGAAGATATTGGGCAAAGTATATGATCACCTACAGATGTCTCTATCATGAAGATGTATTCCTGCCAGCTGCATATGTTTAAGCCAATGCATCCACCATTCTTAGACTATCGAAGACCATTCTTAATCGAATGTTTTATCCTTTGCCATAGTGTTGAAGATTAATTACGGAGTAAGATAGTGGCTACACAGATCAGCATTTATATCTCCAGAAGGCATCACATTATCCGGGACAAATAATAGTTATATTTGTTGCAACGATTAAGATTATAATAAGCAGGCAAATATTAAGAAAAGAAGGCATTAATCATGGTAATAAAGGATGATATATGAAGGCAATTAAAGTATGAAAACATCGATATTTGAAGACAACATTTAAAGATAAAAAAAGATAACAATAATTAATATCATTTGTAAAGCATTGATTGGAGAGGCTAGAAGGCAGTGACTAATGAATTGGGATTAGTTTTCATAAGGCAACAATTATAGCTGAGTGCGATTAGTATTGTAAGGGAAGCAACAATAAGAAGGGTCATGTCCTTTCAAAGGATACACAACTTAGCGGACATAACTTCTCAAATCAAAGGATATATTAAGACATAAAATTCATTCAAGGAATCATCGAATTATGGAATTTGCAGTCGTATATTTCTGAAGATCTGAAATGCTCTTTGAGAGCTCATGATCAACCAATGAAGGATGCATGGACAATCAGCACAGATCAGATATAGTACCCCAATTATATTGCATGTATGTAAGGATATATTCAGAAACAGCAAATTAAAGAGGTCCAACCTCTAACTCATTCAAAGCATGTACTCTTAAAGCTTAAATCAGAAATAGCTATTTGTTGAAGATCGCAGCTACAGGACAAATACTTCAGGCACGATTTTCTGAGATAAATTTAGATGTAGCTATAAGCTATCTAAATTTATATATTTAATGCTAAATAAAGAGGCGCCTTCATTTGTGATCATATACTAATTTAATAAAGGCTTAAATAATATTTTATTAATTTGTTTAAAGAAGCCGACCTCTTCTTGGTAATCGTGCCCTTTCTCCAAAGACCTTTTTTTGTCTAAGGCCGACCTCTCTTGGTGAAGAGGTGCGATGGCTATTGAATATCTATTTACATGGTGCTCCTCTTTCATTGTTGATCATTCAAGTCAATTGATTCTACAAAGGAGAAGACTGCGATCTAAAGCAGCAGATCATTAATTTGCAGCAGCAAGTCGTGCCTAAGAGAAGTCAGATTATTTGTATCATTGCATCTAGGAGAGGTGCTGTTATTCATTGTATCATTTAGGCATTGTGTTGTGCCTGATTGTAAGCAGATTTCTGCTCCTAATCATTTAATATATAAGAGATATATTAGCTGGGTTTTTCTCCCTTAGGTTGGAGGGTTTTCCCAGGGTATTGGCTGTGTTCTTGTGTTGAATTTGAAATTGTTTTTGCTGTCTAATCTGATCACATAAAATCTACACTATTATATCTATTTTCAAATTACTATTTGAATCAGACTTCATTATTTGATTTTATTTCACTAATAATTCTGAAAATACAATTAATGTTAATGATATTGAATGACAATTTGTGTCAATTCAATAATGAGTAATCGGAAAAATGCATGATCCAGACCTCAGGTTTACATAGGAGATGACTATTCTAAAATAGGGAAAGTTTAAAAATATAGGAAATTTAAATATTCAATGATAACATTGATAAGACATTCATCATATACTTTATAGAACTTTAATACATAACATGAGAGTTGAATTGAGATTTCAAATGAGAGTCGACAAACAAATTAACAAAATTTAATTGCATTCATTGTCAATGTGTATATATATTATATAGAAATTACAACAAAATGTCCAAAGGTTGCAAGTTTCCACTACAAAATGACAAAAACATAGAAAATCTGCTGTGATCCCTTATTAGCATTTGTTAACATTGCTTCAAAATCAAAGTCTAATTCTAATCCATGACCATGAGGGGTTGCCTCATCCAATGGAACCCCACTCAATCCCTCTTAAGGCCTCTTCCTCAACAACCCATGTGGCATCTTCGAATTGACATCCTAGTGTATGGTTAGAGTTTGATGATACTTAGGAATTTGTCTATCTTGAAGCTGCAAGGCACTATGATGGTCACCAACTTCTTCGCTTTTTGAAGGGTAAGCCTATTCCTCTTGACTAATTGGATGAAGCTGTTAGAATATTATATTATTCATATTAATGGTCAATTGTATGGTTAAGTTAGTTTAGTTTTATTGTTTCTACAGTATTAGGTAGGTAGTTAGATATATTTAATATCTACAGTATTTAACTACTGTATTGTGTAACCTCTATATAATGTAATCCTTTTTTATTAATGAGAAGCTTTTTAACCATTTCATGGTATCACAACCATAAGAAAAAAAACCCTAAAAATCGTGTGTGAAGGGTTTCTGACGTTTTTTTTTGGGGCATTTTTTACGAAACGCGTTTTCGAGGGTTTTCTTCCTGTCATGGATTCAAAGCCTTCTCTGTGATTTTCGGCAGGGATTTTTTGTGTCAATACTATGATTCACCCAGACCTTTTTTTTTGGTCGCGATTTTCTTCTGTCTGCCCGCGCGACCTTTTTTTTTTTAATTTCTAGGCGTGCTTTGTCTCTAAAAATTCCCGAATCTCGACTCTGAAGACGCGTTTCTCAATGAGGTCGCGTTTTTTGCTAGGCGCGTTTTTTAAAATCTTCTGGCCACGATTTGAAGCCTTCCTTGTGCGTTTTCTCCAAACGCGTTTTTTCTTCTGATTTTCACGTGCGTTTTTTCTCTAGTTCGTGGTTTTCTTTGGACGCGATTTCCTGTCTCTGTTGGACGCGTTTTTGAATCTGAAGGTCGCGATTTTCTCCAGTTTAGACACGTTTTTAGGCGCGATTTTCAGATCTTTTGATACGTCTTTTTTTTTTACTTGTCCAAAGTCGCGCGATTAGGGATTCTCTAGGCGGCTCTCTGCAATCTTTGTTTTCTGCAAATCTCTTGTTTTTAATGGCGGCCTAGGGTTCTGCAAACTCATTTAGGGTTTTCACCTGTTTGCTCAACTCAAAATTTTTTCCGAGTCCATATTCCTGGTGGGTTTTCTGCAATCTCAACTGGGTTGTCGTTATTTTTTCTGGGTACCTCGGTTTTCGTGCCTCAAAATTTGTGCATGTGGGTGTTGCTTAATTTTTTTGGGTACTTCAAAAATTTTCTGGGTTTTCAACATTCTTTTCTGGGTACTCTTCAGATCTTCTGGATTTCGTCATCAACGTGCCTCGAAATTCGTGCTAGGGTTTCATCCTTGACTTTGTGCGTTTTTTATTTTTGTTTTGCCTTCACTAGTTTGACCTCAGGGTACGTGATGGCATCTTTGACGAACATATGCTCGAAAGCAACCAGAAGTTCAATGGGAAGAATTACAACACTTCAAAGCAGCGCATGATTACGATCTTCGAATATCGTTGCCTCGATCAAATCGTTTTGGGGAACTTTGCACGTCCCACTATAGTCGGAAAGGACCAGGACAAATGGGATGAACGCAACCGAGAAGCCGTTATGCTCATCAAACTCTCAGTCACGGATTAGCAGCTACCTCAGGTACCGTCTAGCAAAATTGCTTTAGAAATTTGGGATCATTTGAAGGCCCTTCATGAAACCTCTGACAAGAGCAGAGCGTTCTTTCTCAAGAACATGCTCTTTTCCATCATAATGGATGAGAAAATGTCCTTACAGGAACATCTCACGAAGATTAAGGACATTCGTGATCAGTTGGAGGCGATTGGTTGCACCATGGAGGAAGAAGACATGGTCGTCATTACTCTGAAAAGTCTTCCGCGTTCATATGGGCACTTCATCGAGACGCTGAATGTCACCTCCACCAATGTTGATCTCAAATTTGAAGATCTTTGCACCAAGCTCTTGCAGCAAGATCGATGGTGACAACAGTTTGGAAGCAGTACCAGCTCCACCTCCACAGAGCAAGTGTTCTTTGCCAAATCTTCTGCTAAGAACAAAGGGAAGGCTCAATCTTCTCAGTCGAAAGGCTCTGGTTCTTCTCTGGACAACAAGAAGAAAAAGAACGTTCAGTGTAATTATTGCCATAAATATGGTCACATGAAGGCTGATTGTCGAATTCGGATGGCTTCTGAACAAAAAAAGCAGGGAGGGTCTCAACAAAAGGCAAATGTCACGAAGCACACTGAGCAGAAAGAGTCTGCATTCTATGCTTTTATGGCCAAGAGGACTACAGATCCAGTTCAATCTTTTGCCTGGTATATTGATTCCGGGGCTTCTCGGCATTTTACTCATCGTCGAGATTGGTTCACTAAATATGAACCATTCACTGACTCAGTGATCTTTGGAGGCGGTGAAGAGTACATCGTTGCGGGTAAGGGCAATGTTCAGATTCACTCTGGCGGAAGAAATTTACTCTTTCTTGATGTCTACTATGTTCCAGGCATGGAACATAATCTTCTCTCCGTTAACCAGATCATGGAGCATTCTCCCCAGTTGGATGTTATTTTCAGTTCGTCCACTTGCAGCATTGTTGATTTGGGGCTTCTCCATTATTGTTTGGGTATTCAGGTTTGGCAGACCGTTGATGGTATCTTTATCTCTCAGTCTAAATACGCTCGGAGTCTGCTTGACAAATTTCGGATGCAGGATTGCAAACCTGCCTCCACACCTATGGAGAAGGGGCTGAAGTTATCAGCCAACTCTGATTCACCTCCGGTTGATGAAACAACATTCAGGCAAGTAGTGGGCAGTCTCATCTACCTCACTGCCACTAGACCTGACATCATTTTTGCAGTGAGCTACATTTCTCACTTCATGACAGCTCCAAAAGCTGATCATTGGCTTGCAACGAAGCGCGTGGTGAGATATGTTAAGGGCACTTTAGATTATGGCATTCTGTATGGCAGGTGCAAGGATCCGAAGCTGATTGGTTAGACATATTCAGATTGGGCAGGTTCAGTGGATGACCGAAAATCTACTTCTGGATATGTATTCAGTTTGGGTACAGGTGCTATAACATGGACTAGCAAGAAGCAACAGGTAGTGGCGCTTTCCTCGACCGAAGCAGAATATCGAGGAATAGTTAAAGCAACATGTGAGGCCGTTTGGCTCCGCAGGATGCTTTCTGACATGCACATGTCACAAGCAGGTCCTTCTCCCTTGTACACTGACAATTAAGGGGTGCTCAAACTAGCCAAAAATCCAGTCTTCCATGAACGTACCAAGCATGTCGAGCTTCATTGTCACTACATCCGCAAGCTGGTAGAAGACGGATCAATTCAGCTGCAGTATGTTCCAACGACGGATCAGACTGCAGATATTCTCACCAAGTCTCTAAGCTCGGATAAATTTGTCAAATTTAGGGGGCAACTTGGTGTTTTTGACCGATTGACCATTAAGGGAGGGTGTTAGAATATTATATTATTCATATTAATGGTCAATTGTATGGTTAAGTTAGTTTAGTTTTATTGTTTCTACAGTATTAGGTAGGTAGTTAGATATATTTAATATCTACAGTATTTAACTATTGTATTGTGTAACCTCTATATAATGTAATCCTTTTTTATTAATGAGAAGCTTTATAACCATTTCAGAAGTTGTATATGGACCAATTCCTCTTTACAATAGAGGAATTGACAACTTGTGAAAGGAGACTAGTTGCAAGTATCCTCAATTTTGTTGCATACTTTCCTTGTTACATCCACTATTCAATAGAGCTTGAGCTAATGTACCTCTATCTGCCCTTGCCTTTGGTTTGTGGAGGTTGACAATGGCTAGCCATTATGTTCAAAGTAAAATAGACTCCTCATTAGTATACAGTTTTTGAAGGGCCTTCGTGAAATCTTCTTATGACTCTTCATGAGATGGAGGTACTCTCCTAGGCCTTGCTGCATACCATTTCAGATTTAGAGCATAGGTTGCCATATGAAGTAAGATGTTCAGTGTTCCATTGTTGTGTCATAATGGGCCTAATATTCTTCTTTTGCCTAAGCATGCTATCTAATGTCTCATAGATTCCTCCAAGGCTAGGAGAGTCTATATTAGCATATTTTAGGACCTGCACAATGGGTAAGATGGAGGAGCAAACATTTTTACAAGCAAGTTCAAAAACTTAAGTATAAAATAAGATTAAGATTCTCGTGACAAAGAGTGAATGCTATTACAAAGAATGAAAATAATAGTGTCCCATGGAGTTTCTTGACAGGGGGATGGGGGGACATGGGGACGAGTTTCAGGGAGGGGGGGACCAAGGGCCTAAGTTTGGGGACAGTGAGGGGACGGTGACAGAGGGCGGTGGGGGGTGGTGGCGATATACATATAGGTACTTGAAAAAATAGTTATAAAAGATGTATAAGAATTACAATGTTGAATTTACAAATGAAACTTTGGCAAATTGAAATTACTAATGAAAATTTAAAATACTTAAATACTATAATACTAGTAAATTATTAATACTACTTAACAATTAAGTTATTAGCATTGAAGTTTGAACAACGAAAATGTCGAATTCAAATATTATATTCAAGATTTCATAATGATGATTACAATGAGTACAATCATGTCAAAATAACAAAATGCAGTGAAGTGAGGCCTCTAACCATCCCCATACTCCTCATCACTAGAATTGATGGAAGTGGACACATGCTCAAACTTTGCCAAACTAATACCAACCAGACCTACTAGTGTAATTGTAGCATCCTAATATGATGGTCCTACCCTCGCCACCGTCGCCATCGCCTAATAAGGAGATCAAACCACATGGAATGGAATGCCGTTGGAAAAGACGAATTTGCCAATGACATCATTTGCATCATCCTTCATGTGCACATTGAATAATTCAGCTATTGGGTTAGGAGCATCAATTTTCAACTTGCGTTTCCCCCTAGCCTCTGCTGCATGGGCCCTTGAAGTAGAAGATGGCATATGTGTAAATTACCTCTGCAAAGTAGAAGTAGAACTGCATGGCTGGCTTTGGTTACCCCTTGGCCTATGAGACAAAGAAACAAATATAGGTGCAACTGTAGGTGCATTGTCTTCACCACCAACACTCCATAGCGGCATAGCCTACATATCTCAACTTTGAATTTCAGGTTAGTTGGTGATGCCAAAATACCACATATTTTCACACCTTTTCCTTAGATATGAAGGAGGTGGGCATTAACTCTGGTAATGCTACCAAAAAATTCAAGGGCACAAAAGTGGCACTTCCCAACCTTGTGCCCCTAGATGTCCCAGATCTACTTGGTAGTTTTGTTGCAAATTGTTTCAAGGGAGACTTAGGATCAAAAGGACCCTTAGCAAAATTTGTCAGTATTGTGGAGGGCAATTCATATTTGCAGGTGCACTAGCCACAAAACTTGAGGTTTGGGTCACACGGTTACCCCTCTCTGCTTCTACATTTTCATTAGCCTCAAGTGCATACTTAGATTCAATTTCATTGCAAGAGTGAACCTCAACCTCATCCTCACTCATGCCATGAGAACTCATTGTGACACTCCAATAAACAATATAAAATTTATAAGTTCATAATTCTAAAATTAAAATTTAAAATTCAAACTATGCATCCAGCTGCATAGCATAACATAAAGGATTAAGACAAATTTTCTTTTTTGTTTTTCTTACTCTAGATTGCACAAAGCACAAAAGTAAAGGATACACAAATAAAAATATTTGTCAAACGAGGATTTCACTTTTGTTTTTCTTACTTTAGATCGCATGAAGCGTAGAAGAAAAGGACACACAAAAGTTTCATCCTAGTTTTGACAAAAGTTTAAATCTTGATGACAATATGAACAATGAACATTGAACAATTAAAATTTAATATGCTGTTTGAATGCACTTGCAGCCATGTTTATGAAATTATAATATGAAACTAGTAAAAAAAATAAAAAAAATAAAAAAAAACCAGTCATGGAATCCTACCTTGTGCTTGAAAAATCCTCCCAACTTGGTGTAGAATCCCTCTTCTAAGCTTCTTCCTCTTCTTCTTGCTCCTCCTCAACTTTCTTGCATTTGCAACACTTCACTCACTCTTCCACTTCTCCACTCTCACTCTTTTGCTCCTCTTTGACTTGGTGTTGGAATGAATTTGTGAGTGATTGTAAGGATTTGAGGGGGTCTTATAGGGTTTGGGAGGGTTTGGTGGGGCCCATTGGCCATTAGGGTTAGGGCTTGGGAGTCCAAACCAAAACAAATTGTATGCTTTTTAATTTTTTTTTGCACTTTTCCTCCTTGCCGGCCGCAAGAGATGCCTGGGTGTCCTCGAGATGATCTAAGGACTCTTGGGAGTCCCTCGGACGCCCCTGTACCTCGTCATCCTAGGCATTTTGGGTAGAGGTGGTGCAATGGTGGGGAGATGTCTCCCCCACATCCCCACATCCCCACATCCCGGAGATGTCCTTGTCCTGGAAATGTGGGGATTCGGTGGGGGGATGCGTCCTTGTGGTACACTGAAAAATAATTTACAAGTTAGAAACACTAACAAATTAACAATTTAATTAATAAAATTAGCAATTTCATGCCTCATTGTGGATTGCCAGTATTCATCAAAGATCTTTTGTTTCAGACTTTTTCCTTCAATTGTGTCTACCCCACTCTAGATTAACCATCATTAATTTTAGAGGCTCTTGCACCTCAGGCATCCTCTCTAACAAATTAAATTAGTGGGCATAACTATTATCCATGGGCTTGAGCAATTCTTTCTTCAAAAAAGTATTGGATAAATCAATTGAGGTGTGATGGTTGTAAGTGAACGTTCGTATGTCTCTAACTTTTGCTACCATTGCCATAACCCAATTTATCTTTTCCCAGTGTCTTTCAATGCATGCACACAACATAAGGTTCATAAATGTGCTTGTAAGTGCCCTTCACCATCAAGCTTGCTAATTTACTTACATGGGCTGAATCGGTCACCGCTTGTATAACATTAGAGGGCCCAACTTTTATGGCGTCCTTCAAAATATGAAATTGGAAGTTTGCATTCTCTCTTCTTTGAACAATCAACAGCTCTAAGAAATAAGAGTTAGTTGAACATGTGACAATTATATTGATAAATGACTGATTTTATATTGGTCTATCCATTCATAATGATAAAGAAATCATTCCTTATTCGAGTTTGCCTCATTTCCTTCATTACTACACACACTTTAGAATATTGTCTATCATGGAGAGTGGTGGATAGCTTATGTTCTCCAAGAGGAAAATGAGGGACCAATATCAATTGTATATTTGAACATTTGTTTAAAATAGGGAGAATGTGGCACATGAAATGATGTGGGCAAAGAAAAACTTAGTAATAAAAGACTCAAGCACTACTCATGACTACATATTAAACATTCTTGCAACACGAAAAACCCTTTTTCTCCTTGGTAGCCGAAGAACCCTCTCCCCCTTGACTGTCAACATTTATGGTTTGGTAGGCAATGCCATACTAAGCTGTATAATCTCTATAGTCATTCTCTCAGTTCTTGCCTCACCCTCCATTTATGATCTAGTCACCTTGGTCTTCTTAGCCAAGCTTATTTTTTCACAATCGCTTACCCCTTGCTCACTCATGCACAAAAGATGAGAATAAATCCTTGTGTAGCTGCCCTTATAGTCCTTGTTGCCCAAATGACATCACCATACTCTATCCCCAGTAATTTTTGTTTTTGTTTTTGTTAATGGTTGTTGCAAATTGTAAAAGAGTTTTTTTTTGGATTAAATGGGCTTTTTGCATAAGTTTTGAGTATTTCAAAAGGGCATTCAATAAAGCAAAAGAATCTGAGCAAATGAACAATGCATAGTAAACTTACCTTAAATGATGTAGATTCAGTGTTCTCTTACCTTATTCCCACTGCTTTTCTCTTTTCATCTCACAATTGTTCTCTTTCCCTATCTTCTCCATAATTTGGAAAATTGGCAAAATGAGTTTTCTTTCTTTTTAGTTCTTAGTGTGGCTCTTTTAGGTGTAGGGTTGCTATGAAGGGGTGTGGGGGTCCATGTGGGCCACCCATTCCTTTTTTTAAATTGCTCTTTATACTGTTCAAAGATGGCCATCATATAGAGTCTCCGTTTTTCCAAGCTCTCCTTGTCCACATGAATTCTGCACAAGACAACTTGGATAATATTTGCCTCCTCTCCAGTGCCAAACCATATTAGATTAGGTATAAGATACCGAGAAAGATATTTGTTTCTTTTGTTTTCCCTTCCCCATGTTTGTGCATCTAACGATAGACACTGTTAGTTTTTATGATCAGATATTTAAAACTGAAAGCAATCAGAAAATGCAGCACTTAAGACAATGAACACAACAAGATACCCTGGGAAAACCCTCCAACTTGAGGGAGAAAAACCCAGCAAATGTTTCTTATATATTGAAGTAATAAGAGCACAAATCTGCTTACAACTCAAGCACAACACAATGCCGATTTTGATACAATGAATAATCGCACCTCTCCTAGATGCAGATACAAATGAATATGTTTCTACTTGGAGTTGAATTGCTGTTACAAAATGATGATCTGCTGCTCAGATCCGAACTTCTTCTTATGCATGTGAATGAATAACTTGATGATCAATATGAATGAGAGGATCTCATATAAATACAAGTAGAGAGGAGAAGTCGCACCCCTTCATGGTGCTAAGTCGGCCTCAGAGAAACACGTCTCTTGAGAAGGGTGTGATTTTCAAGGAGAAGTTGGCCAAAAATAAAATAATTAATATTTTATTATTATTTATTTGTGAAGCGCCTCTTCACATCTCATTTCGGTCTCTTATAAATTAAATAGCCATTAGGCTATATTTAATCTATTTCCTTCATGGAAATTCGTGCCTGGAAGTAAGAGGCCCGCAGTTGCTAATAACATCAACACTCTCTCTCAGCTAGGGAGGAATACTTCCAGCTGTGCAAGACATATCACCTCATTGTGATGTCAACCACCATGGCTACACCCATGTGTGGAAAAGAGCATATCACTTCATCGTGATATCAACCACCATGGCTACACCCATGTGTGGAAAAATAGCATATCACCTCATCGTGATATCAACCATCATGGCTACTCCCATGAATGGTATATGTGCACAAGTGCTCATCACTCAACGTGATGTCGTCATCTCACCATGACGTTCACCATGGCTACTCCCAGAGGGTGAAAAACACAAGTATAGAAAAATCATCACAGACTCTCTCGTGATGTCGTCATGGAGTCACACACATGACATCCACCTTGGATACTCCCAAAGGGTGGAAACAAGGGCTTGCACCTCAAATCTCTCTCATAGAGAGAAATGCATTAAAGCAAATCATAGAAGATCACTTAAGCTGAGTTTCCCTCTTAGCTAGGGCTTCATTCTCCACAATACCAAGCTTGTCTTGGAAGTACACAAACTTTACTCTAGAGAGGGGCTTGGTGAGAATGTCTGTCATCTGCTCATCAGTGCTAATGTATCTCAACTGAATTACTTTCCTCAATACCATATCTTTGATATAGTGGTATTTGATCTCAACATGTTTGGTTCTGTCATGAAACATTGGGTTGATAGAAAACTTCACACAACTTTGATTATCACAATGAATGATAGTAGGCTCCAATGATTGTCCAAACAATCCTACAAGGAGCTTTCGAAGCCACATTCCTTCTCGAGCTGCCACACATGTTGTAATATACTCTGCCTCTGCGATACTTAGTGCCACCGAAGATCGCTTCCTACTACACCAAGAGATCATTGCAGACCCCAAACTGAAACAACATCCAGAGGTGCTCTTCCGATCAGCAACACAACTTGCCCAATCAGAACCTGTATAACCATGCAGCTTCAAGTCCACACCAGAAGAATATCTCAAGTCCTATCCAATTGTGCCGCGCAAGTATCTCAGGATATGCTTTACCACAACTAGATGTATTTGCCTTGGTTCACACATGAACTGACTCAGAGCACTCATTGCATAGCAAATATCTGGTCTAGTATTGACTAAATACATCAATGATCCAATCAACTGCCTGTACATGGTAGGATCCACCAGATCTGAATTAGCTGCAGCTTCCTTTAGCTTCTGAAAATTTGTTTCCATAGGTGTAGACATGGATTTGCAATCCATCATACCAAATCTCTTCAAGATGTCTATTGTATACTTCCTTTGACTTAGTATGATCTCATCAGGCCTCTGCCATACTTCTAAACCAAGGAAGTAATGCATGTACTTAAGATCCTTCATCTCAAATTTAGAAGCCAACTCTTTCTTGCATTTGAGAATGAGGTGTTCTCTCCAGTAAGAAATAGATCATCAACATAGAGAACCAAGATCAAGGCCTCACTATTTATTACCTTGAAATATAGATTAGAATCAACATCATTCTTGGAGAAGCCCAAACTCAATAGGTATCGATCAATCCTTTCATACCAAGCACGTGGAGCTTGCTTAAGGCCATACAATGCCTTCTTCAATCTGCAAACATGAGACTCTTTCCCATGAACCTCAAAATCCATCAAGTTGCTCAATGTATACCTCTTCTTGAATTACACCATTTAGAAATGCCGTCTTCACATCCATTTGGTGTAACTTCCATCCTTTAGCTGCTGCAATGGCAATGATAGTCCTGATGGAGGTATAACGAGCAATTGGGGCAAATGTTTCCTCATAGTCTATTCCCTCTTTCTGGGTGAATCCTCTAGTCACAAATCTAGCCTTGCACTTCTCAATGCTTCCATTTGCTGCATGCTTGATCTTGAAAAGCCACTTAGAAGATACAACAGATTTGCCTTCTGGTCTAGGTACAATGTCCCAAACATTGTTCTTGAGAATGGATTGATACTCTTCATCCATAGCATCTTTCCATACTTGCTGACTTGAAGCTTCCTCAACAGTGGAAGGCTCAGACTCAAATCATTTGACTTATCAATGCAACATAGTTTGAAAATTTTTGAGGTCTTTTGCTTTCGCTGAATGTTCCTCTAGGGGCTGCAAAGTTTTCTGCCTCCTGCATTATTCGCCTAGCCCACAGAGGTCTCTTTCTACCAATAACAATGTCGGTAGGCCTATCAGTAGGTTCTAAAGGCTCAACTAGTTCATCTTCTTCTTTTGGGTCAATAGACTCCCTCTGAATCTCAAGAGTACAGTCAACTTCCATATCCTGGGAAGACTCTTGGTCTTCATTGTCCATCTCCATGTGATGACCTTTGTATCTCTTGAATGCAACATCTCTGCTGATCTCTAATAGTTTTTGACCTGGAATGTAAATCCTGTAGGCTTTTGAAGTCTCATTGTAGCCAACAAATATTCCCTTCTTGCCAGATGGTTCCAATTTTGTTCTTTTATCTTTAGGTACATGAATATACACAAGACAGCCAAATATTCTCAAATGACTGACTTCAGGCTTTACACTTGTGAAGGCTTCTTCAGGAGTCATGTCCTCCAAGATGCGATGAGGACTTTGATTCAGAACATACACAACTGTCCTAGAAGCTTCGGCCCAAAGGAAGATTTGTAGATCCTGAGCATGAATCATGGCCTTAGTTGCTTCTACAATAGATTTGTTCTTCCTTTTTGCTACACCGTTTTGTTGAGGATTGTAGGGAACACAAAACTCCCTCTTAATCCTTGCTTCAACACAAAAGTTATGAAAGCTTCCAGAGATGTATTCTCCTCCGTTGTTAGATCTCATGTGAATTAAGGTAGCTTCGGTCAGATATAAATGACGATTGAATATATTCAACATCATCATTTATATATATCAAAATCTCTACACCCCAAGTATATTTTCGATCTGCATTTAGAGGTTATTGCTTGCAGATTATTGGCTTTACATGTTCTTCATTGAATCCCAATCAAGCATCATTTTTTCGGTGATCACTTCCAGATCAAATATTATTATTTATTTGTGCAAGTTAAGTTCAAATCGAACTTAGTAAACATATACGTTTATTAAGTAACTAACTCCGATTGGTAATCGGGTGGTTAGTTAGATGAAGTGGCACAAATAATGGGACACGTCCCATGAGCGGACGTGTCTCCACTTTAATATAGATCCAATCCTCATTTGAAGACATCAAAATTATTAATGTTCTGCAATTCAGGATCAAATATCACAAAGAGAAATTCAGACTTGAGAATCATGATCAATACTCCCAAGATTTAAATCTGACATCAACTTCATAATACAAGTTCAATATTCTGTTTATAATTTGATCGATTTACTCAATATTTAACATCTCAAAACTTTTATCCTTTTCCTGGGCAAGTTTTCTACTTGAGCTTTGAATTCCTTGAATCTCTCAAGTACTTCCTTAGATTCTTTAGTCTTTAAGAAATAAATCTAAGTCTTTCTAGAGTAGTCATCAATAAAAATTACATAATACAAGAAACCACTCAAGGACATAACAGACATTGGACCACACAAATCAGAATGAACAAGATCTAGAATGCATTTAGATCTACTTTCACTACTATGAAAGGGTCTTTTAGTATTCTTACCCAATGTGCATCCTCGACAAATACCTTCATGCTCCTAGCTAAGTTTAGGAATGCCGGTGACCATCTTCTCCAAGGTTGGAAGTGCACGGAAGTGAATGTGAGCAAGTCTTCTATGCCAAGGCTCACACGAACTTGAAGCATCATGCAACAAGGCTTGTAGAGGACGAGTGGAGAGCCTGTAGATATATTCTTGTCGAACACCAATCACACTGGCTGACTTGATGTTAGAGTTCTTTGGCCATGCCAAAACTTTTCCTCCAAAGATTGCTACTTGATATCCCTTATCTTTTAAGGCTGAAATTGAGACAAGGTTCCTCTTGATGCCTGGTACAAATAGTACATCACTCAACTGCAAGGAGATGCCTGAATCTAAGTGAATAGTGGAGGTCCCAACGCCTTTCACAAAATAACATGCATCATCTCCAATTATGACTTGAACACTTGAATCTCTCATCACCAAATCTGAGAGATGTTCTCTAAACCCAGTGATGTGATGAGAGGCGCCACTATCAATCAACCAAGTGTTGCTATCTGTTGGAACATTGCTTGATAAGGCAAAATATAATAGAAATTCCCTTGAATCTTTTTGAGGAGAGATCTCATCCACATCCACCAATGAAGCATGCCGTTTGGTCTAGTAGGGCAATCCTTTGCATAGTGACCAAACTTGTCACATCTGAAGTACTGTAGGTGGGAGAGATCCTTCTTCTTCTTAAATAGAGGAGCACCATTAGATCTTCTATCTTTATTCCTCTTGAAGTAGCCTTTCTTTCCTTCTCTTCCTTTCTTCTTTGAAGATTGAGTTGCAAGAACATGAATGTCGTCATTTGTAGAGCTTTGGCCAATGCCTCTTGCAGCCAACCTAGATTCTTCTTGAATACAATCTGTTCTCAATCGATCAAACTTAGGAAGTTTTGATCTTGCACTGATTTCTTGAATGTATGACTCCCAAGATGTAGGAAGACCATTGAGAGCCAACATAGTCGAATCCTTGTTTTCATCAAAATGCCCAATGGTAGAGAGCTGATCTCTCAACTTGGTGATCTTCATGAAGTATGAGATGATGGATTCTCCTTTCGCCATCTTGATATGAAGTTGTTGCTTTAATGCAAGAGCCCGATTTGTGTTGTTGATCTCATACATCTCCTCCAAGGTCTTGAACACATCTCTTGCTGTTTTCAACTTAGAGATGATTGGCACAATGTGATCTTTCACGGAATCAACCAACATCTTTTTTGCCTTAGTGCCATTTCTTTTCCATTGATGCTTCTCATTTTCATTAGTTGGTTCGGGAACTTCACCCTCCACGAACTTAGCTAATTCATTTTCGTCCAAAGCAAGCATCACTCTAAACTTCCAAGATGTGAAGTTCGATGCGCCTTGAAGTCTATCTTCGATCTTGAGCCCGTTCACCATCTTGATGATAAGATAGATGCAATCAAAGATGAGAATAGGAATGGAGGATATCACTGCTTGAAAAAATCCTGATCAAGATCTTCTTATACCCGCTCTGATACCATGTTAGTTTTTAGATCAGATATTTAAAACCAGTGTTCCATGGAGTTTCCTGAAGGGGACGCATCTCAGGGACGGGGAGACAAGAGGTCTAAGTTTGGGGACAGGGGGGGGGGGTGATATACATATGGTACTTGAATAACTAGTTATAAAAAGATGTGTAAGAATAACATTTCAAACTAAACTTTGGCAAATTAGTAAAATTGCAAATACTAACATTTTGAATACTTGAATACTATTACTAAAAGACTAAAAGTAAATAAATAATAAATATTGAAATTTGACAAATGAAATTGTCAAATTTGAGATTTCTATTATATGAATATCGAAAATATGACATGTCACATCAAAATATCATATCATAAAAATGATTACAATGAGTAGCATGATACATTGATATGAATCATAATCAAAATAAGTACAAAATGCAAAAATGTAGTGAAGGGAGGCCTCTAATCATCTCCAAACTCCTGATTACTCGAACTACTGGAATCCTCGCGCTCAAGCTCTACCAAACTAACACCAACCAGTCCTGCATCTAAAGCTGAAACTGAAGCATCCTCATCAATTTGTTTTGGCTCCTCTAGCTCTACATCCCACCGTGCTGCTGGACTCTCTTTGTACAACAGTGTTTTGCGGTCAATGAGACGCAAAGCACTATGTACAGCCACAAGCTTCTCTGCTCTCCTAGAGGTAAGTCTGTTCCTCTTAAGAGAGTGGATGAAGCTATATGTAGACTAGTTCCTCTTAGCAACTGAAGAACTAGAAACCTGAGATAACAATCGGATGGCTAGAGTGGTAGTCAAAGGTCATGATCCATGGCAAGTCCACCACAAAATTGGGTCCTCCTGCGCCATAGTTCACATATCCATCTCGGTTGCATCTGAATAACCCCTAAGAGTGGAAAATTTGGTCCACGTAGTGCGAATCATACTAGCATCTACATCATTGTACACCTCTCAATGCACCTGAAGAACCCTACCTTCACCTCTGCATCCTCTATAGGTGTCACTCTACCAGGCCTAGTCAAGTACCACTTAGAATTAAGTGCATAGGCTGCCATGTGCAAGGGAGTGTTGAGCTTCTCCCATCTCTTGTGAATGATTGGCTGAATGTGCTCGTGGTAGAATGTTAATGTGGGGTCCCTCTCTCGCACAACAACCCTCATCTGATCAAGCATAGAATTGATGCACTCATACACCTCTCCAAGGCTAGGTGCATCCACATCCCCATACCTGATAACCTGAAAAATTGGTTTAATGATGGCAACAATATATTTTGCATCACCCCAAAACACATCACTCTTCACCGTATCCTTCACCCTCTTCCCCTGCTCTGTTTTAGACTCGGCCCACCTACTCCAATCTGATGTTATGACCATGAGTTGCAGTGCCTCTTGCAACTCAATCATTCTGTCCAAGAGAATGAAATAGGAAGCATATCTCATATCAGTAGGTTTTAGGAACTCCTTAGCGAAGGTCCTGAAGAGTGCATGTGATGTGTGGTGGTTGCAGATAAACATCTGCACATCTCTCGCATCCTTAACCACTGCTCTAATCCAATCAATCTTTCCCATGTCCTTGAGTGCATTGTTCATGGCATGCACACAACATGGGGTCCACCAAATATGCCTGTAAGTAGCCTCAACAAGTCTCCTTGTAGCTTTGCACACATGTGCAATATCTGTCACAACTTGGACCACATTTTATGGCCCAACCTCCTCAATAGCATCCCCGAGAAGCTCAAACTGAAAATCAACATCTTTGCGATGCCCTGAACAATCAACTGCCTTAAGAAAATATGGGCCCTCAGTACATGTAACCATGATGTTAATGAGTGGACGATGGCTAATGTCCGTCCACCCATCCATGACTATGTTGCATCCTGTCTTAACCCAACACTCCTTCATCTTCTCCATCAACAAATTGATCTTGGAATAGTTTTTATCCAAGATCGTAGTCCTCAATTTTGTCTCACCTGGTGGCACATATGATGGTCCTCCCTTTGCCACCATCGATATTATCTCCTTATAATAAGGAGATCGAGCAACATGAAACGGAATGCCATTGGCAAAGAAGAACTTGCCAATGGCATCATCTTGTCATCCTTGAGCTGCACATTAAACAAATCTGCTACGGGGTTACTTTTAGTTTGACTTTGCAATCTTCGTTTCCCCCTCCCCTCTCCTGCATAGGCACTAGAAGAAGAACTTGGTGTCCCTCCTACTCTCGTCTGCAAAGTATCTGGATCTCTGTGGCTGGCTATGTTGAACATATGTCCTATGTTGCAAAGTAGCAGGCACAGGTGCAGCTAGAGTATCATCAGGAACACCTCATAACTTATTTATTTCAACTTTGTATTTCATGTTTTCTAGTTTTGCCAAAAACTCACATATCCCCACACCTTTTCCTCTAATGAAAAGAAGGTGTGCATTCACTCTAGTGATGCTCCCATACCACACCTCACCACAAAAGTTGCACTTCCACCTCCTTGTGCCACTGGATGTTGCCCCTTGCCTGCTTAGATCTTTTGTTGCAAATTGTTTGAGAGGGGATTTGGGATCAAAAGGTCCCTTAGCATACTTTGCCAATATTGCAGAAGGGCACTGTAAAGTACTTGCGTCACTTGCCATGGAACTAGTTTGGGCTTCATGCTCAGCCCCATGGTCACCCCCCTCAGCCTCAAGTGCATATTCAGGATCGGTATCACTATGTGAATGGACCTCATCCTCAATCATGTTGATGTCATGAGAGCTCATTGTGACACTGCAGTAAAAAAATAAATTCTACAAGTGCCTAGTTTCAGCCTAGTTTAACAAATTTGAAAATAAAATTTTAAAACTTCATGATGAATCTTGATGGAAAGATGAAAAAAAAAAAATGAGCTTTGAAACGAAAATTCAAAATATGAATATGCATTTGCAGCCATGTATATGAAATTATGATTAATTTTTTAATCATAATTTCATAGACATGGCTGCAAATGCATATTCATGTTTTGATTTTCATTTCAATGCCCATTTCAAACATCAAACTACATTTTCAAAATGAATCTAAAAACTTGGAAAACAAAACAATTTTTTTTTGAAAAAACAGTTAAAAACTTAAAAAACAGTCATAAAACCCTATCTTGTGCCTGAAAAATCCTTCAAAATTGGTGTAGAATGCTCCTCCTCTTCTTCTTCTTTCTCTTTCTCACTCCTCTTGCACTTGCATTTCCTCAAAATCACTCTTTCACTCACTCTTCTTACTAGTTTTCCTCTTCTTCACCTAGCTGCTCCAAAACATCAAATGCATATGTGAGTAAAAAAATGAGCAGTTAGAGTGTTTTATTTCATTTAGAGGCTTTTAGATGGGTCCCACAAGCCTTTAGGGTTTGACCCTAGGCACATAAACCAATAAAAATAAAATAAATTAAAAAATAAACTTTTTTCATGATATCCCAGTGCGGGGGACGCCTGGGCGTCTTCGAGATGCTCGAGGGATGCCTGGGCATCCCCGAGACGTCTCGGAGACGCCCAAGTGTCCCCCGCGTCTCCTTGACGTTTCTCATGTTTCGATGGTGGTGGCGGGATGACGGAGGGACGTCTCCCACGTCTCGGAGACGCCCAAGTGTCCCCTGTGTCTCCTTGACGTTTCTCACGTTTCGGTGGCGGTGGTGGGACGGCGGAGGGACGTCTCCCTGCCGTCTCCAAGTCTCTGAAACGTCCGGGACGGGGGGACGGCTAAAATTTAAGGGGGGATGCGTCCCCGTGGAACACTGTTTAAAACTGAAAGCAATCAGAAAATGCAGCACTTAAGACAATGAACACAACAAGATACCTTGGGAAAACCCTCCAACTTGAGGGAGAAAAACCCAACAAATATGTCTCTTATATATTGAAGTAATAAGAGCAAAAATCTGCTTACAACTTAGGCACAACACAATGCCGATTTTGATACAATGAATAATCGCACCTCTCCTAGATGCAGCTACAAATGAATATGTTTCTACTTGGAGTTGAACTGCTGTTACAAAATGATGATCTACTGCTCAGATCCGAACTTCTTCTTATGCATGTGAATGAATAATTTGATGATCAATATGAATGAGAGGATCACATATAAATACAAGTAGAGAGGAGAAGTCACACCCCTTCATGGTGCTAAGTCGGCCTCAAAGAAACAAGTCTCTTGAGAAGGGTGCAACTTTCAAGGAGAAGTCGGCCAAAAATAAAATAATTAATATTTTATTATTATTTATTTGTGAAGCACCTCTTCACATTTCATTTCGGTCTCTTATAAATTAAATAGCCATTAGGCTATATTTAATCTATTTCCTTCATGGAAATTCGTGCCTAGAAGTAAGAGGCCTGCAACTGCTAATAACATCAACAAACACAAGGTTGCGCCCCTCTTGTTGGTGATTGATTTCATCTCTCAAATGTTGACTCTCATAAATTTTACCAAAGCTAACAATAAACATGACAAGGGCCCAAAAATGATCATTAAGAATTGCTGTCCCACATCAAT
Organism: Sequoiadendron giganteum; assembly: GCA_007115665.2. NCBI lineage: Eukaryota > Viridiplantae > Streptophyta > Pinopsida > Cupressales > Cupressaceae > Sequoiadendron > Sequoiadendron giganteum. The sequence continues at coordinate 124,516,681 of CM021103.1, read as the reverse complement.
TGCAATGTTAGACAAGGCTTACTTTTGTGATGGCCCCATGTCACTCACAATGGTGATGTTTTGCTTCTTTCACCTTAAGAAGATGGTGAAGAAAAAATCTGAAAAATAAGAGACATAAATTGATATCAACATTGTCTTTGTGAGTTAACAGTAGGAGGCTTGCAATTGGCATTATTTGCATGTAAGTTTGTGGATCTTTCTTTAATCTTCAATCTTTATTTAATAGCCTTTCATAGCGTTGTTTGGTCAATCTATAGGCATGCTAGGACCCAAATATTGACTTATATCATTTAGAAACCATTAAAATTTATAGTCTTGAAGTTGAAACTAGGTTTGCATATAGAGTTTAGTTGTGGGACGATAGAAACTAATAGGGACCAAAGATGTGGTGATGGCAAATTGATTAGGAACAACAAAAGATAGTGGTGTAGTCTCGATTTGAAGAGTGGGAGCATGAAGACAAGTCTCTGAACTATAGGAACATGCAATCCTTGTGATATACTCAAACTTCTCTAAAGTATTGTCATCAAAGGGTATGGAATCCGCATCTGCAAGAGGAATGAGACAATTTGTTGCAGGATCCTTTGGGTATGGAGAGATATGAGGATCTTCATGGATTTCCCAAAGTCGAGTCCAAAATGTGTGGGGACAATCAATGTCCGATACAACACACATAGTGTCAAGATCAACACTATAACAAATCACTCCTACAACATGATCATTGATAATACCCCATGTTGAATAACTCCCTAGTGTGTTTAGTGTAGTTATGAGTCCATAAAGATAAGGCAAAAGATCAAGCCACCTAAGTTGTGTCAGTATGTCTTGTCGCCAAGACTCATAGTTATCCTTTGCTAGGATGACTACAGAAGGATGAACAAAAAAACGCATGATACTTCTTCAAATGATAAAATAAGAGACTAAAAACCTCAGTGCATGTAAAGTAGATCAAATGATGTCATTTCATGCAAACAAATATTTTCCAAGTGCCAAGATGTCCAAGTAATTGATAGAAATGTGAAATCACAAAAATCTAAATAAAATGCACCTAAGCCAAATTTTGAAAAGAGTGTATGAATGGATTTGAAGAGCTCTAAAATACCTTTCCAATGTCATTGGAATTGTGAAAATCAGAGATACAGGTGAAAAGTTATGAGCTTGGAAGCAAAAAATGAAGATCTGATTTTGATTGAGCATGAAATAAATCGGCAGTAAAATTTGATGATGAGACCACACCATTGGAAAGTGCTCAGAACTAGCTTTCTGATGATATCTCATTGGTTTGATTTTGACACCGTATGCCCAAGTTATGCCAAAAAGAAAAAAAACAATTCCTTTAGGGAAAATGAAGTCTAGGAGGGGGGCTTGGAGGTTCTACCTTACAACTAATGTCAACAAATATTCCTTGGAATATTCTTTCCACTTGCAAAAAAAGCATTCGTCGCAAAAGTCATTGATACACAAAATATTCTATTTGGCATCAAAATATTCTCCAGTCAAATCGGCGGCGGAATATACTTTTGGTAGGGAATATTCCGCGGATACGGTTGTCGTTGGGTATAATGTTGAGGGCATCGAAAAATGTTTTAAGGGCTGCTCATGAAGAATTTTGAAGGCCTCAGTGGAGCTCCGAAATTCCTAGATGTCGGTGGCTTTGAAGGGCCACTGAGTGGCAGGTTTATGCCTTTGGCGTCCTTGAAAAGATGCTTGTCATAGTGCTTGTGGGGTCACAGGGTACGACCATTACCCTGCGGCCTATGAATTTTTGTGAGAATTTTTTTTTTTGATATATTTTTTCCGTTTGATTTTTTTGCAAGAAACCTAACATAAATAAATATTGAAATTGAAACATAATATTTTTGAACTCGCTTAGATTTTTTTTTTTGCTTCAGATTCTTGCGTAGGGCTTGGGCCGTACAGATCCATAGGACTGTATGGATTTTTGTATGGAAATCTCAGGCCCTGATTTTTTTTTGCTTTTTTTTTCAACTTTGCCAAATTGACGAAATAACAGGCAATCCTTAGGTTTTTGGCCATTTTGGATGCAATGATGTTGCCCATTTCGCCCTAGGTTGAGCTGATTTTTCCCTTGAGGTCGGATCTCTCAAAATTTGGAAAGGAAGTCACAGATTTGGTACTTTGATACCATGTTGGAGTTGATAGTGAACTCCATAGCTCTCAGGAATCACCTGCAACCAAAGTTCCTATCACAAGCAAGAGATTAAAGCTAAGTTACTGGGTTCGGACCTAGGGGGCCCGGGTTCGATTGAGGTTCGAAATTTGGGTCCGGTTCGCCTAAATTCGCCCAGGGTTCGGAAATTCCAATGTGGGTTTGAACCGGGTTCGAAACCCGGACTGTGGGTCTGACCAGGGTTCAAATTTTCCGGGTAGAATTTCGTGCCCAGGCGGACGTATGTTACACCCCGATTGTATAGCTACTATTGCATAGGGCAATTGAGTGTAATGTTTGAATCTTAGAGATAAATAAAACGTGTTTTGTTATCAAAATGAATAAAGTTCTATTTAAATGTGTGCCTCATTTGATTGATACTTCTATTGATGTTATGTTGCATGCATAGAATTAAATTATGAATATTCTAACTTAAGATGTTTTGTATCTTGTTGATGTTGTGAACAAGTAACTGCCGAGATTGTATGTCTATGGATACAGGAAGAGGAACTATTCCTCCGGGCGAAGGGGAGACATCACTCGGGAGAGGGGCTTGGTTGAGTAACCGGTAAAGTTGATCATATGAGCATACACACACTTCAGTGAGGGTTTTGGGAACTGAGTCAGATTGAGTTGTCATAATAAGTCATCCTTAGGCTTAGGAGTTTTTGATTACTTCTTTATGCTTTATGAGTGGTGTTACTTGTTGACTGACTTATTGCTATGTGAGCCTTGAAAGTGAAATATGCACTGATAAGTGAGGTATAGACAGGATGTATATGCATATACATGTACCACTCATATGTACGTAACATGCATGACATGTCGATACATATGTATGATGGGCAATTATTATGCCATACACATGTGTCGACATGGCATACATACAGATACGTATACATGGCTGGCACACCTATAAACATATGCACACTAGCTATAATGTTGTTATAACGTTATATTGATGCCTAGAATTTATAGTTAAACGTATACATACATGTTTGTACAAACACGTGTATTAAGGGTACGTTGATTGGCCTGTAATACACGTATTTGGATAATTAAATACAAATATGTATAGATATATTTAAATGTAAATATTGAATGTGTTTATAAATATATTTAATATTATATTTAATATAAACGTTATTATAGTTTTACCTATAATAAAATATATAGATATATCTATAGTAATATTTAAATATTATATAGATATATACATATATTTAAATAAGGTAAATAAAACTATAATAGGTTATATTTAATATAATGCAAAATATATATATAACATTTTAATTCATATTTTAAATAAACATTGCCTTGGAAATAATTAAAATTTGACTTGTATAGTCATTTGGTAAATTAAAATGCATTTACCATAAGTAAAGAAAGTATTTTTGACTTCCATAGTCTATTGGGAAAATACGTTGGAAATATCATGAGAATTTAAATGGTAAATATTATAGTCTTTTGAAAGGTTTAAAACAAATACATTTTTAAAAACTTTGGCTAAGTGAAAATTGCAGATTTCCTTATGCTGAAAAACGCGGACAGTGGGAAATGGCCGAAATCGTGAATAGAATGGAACCGCGCGCAGCTCCTCATGGCGCAAGACCTGGTCGCGATTTTCTGAGACTCCATTCCGTGAATACGTGAGGAGTTACCCGCCATTGTTCATAAATTGCGCCATTTTTGGGAGACGCCTGTAGGTGTCAATCCTCCTTTTTATCAAATGAAAGTTTTGAGTTATTCTCTGAACTGCTAGAAGTCGATTCACCTCTTAAAGCTATGAGTAAGTATGGAAATTCGCCACATTTCATTTTGAAATATTCAAAGAGTAGTCCTGTCATTTTTACATGCCTGCAAGAGTGGAAATTGTTGGGCTGAGGGCTCTATAAATAGCCGCCCAGTTCATTCATCAAGGATCACTGGAACAATCCGAATTTTAGCATTTTCATTGAGCTTTCATATCCATTATTTTGTTAGTATTTTCTGTTTTGCTGAGTAGAAAAATACAATGAGTTTTTCCAACAACTGCCTTTAATAGTGAAAATCCCAAGTTAAGTTGAGAGTGAACTCATTGTGAGTTATAGTTGAGTAAGAAATTAGTGGTGGATTCATAATTGAGAGAGGAGACTTAGGAAGTTCTTATAGAGTGAGGTACTATCATTGAGAAGCCATTTTCATTGTGAAGAGGGACTGGAAGAACAATTCTGGAAGGAGAAGCTTAAAATCAGGCATGATTCCTCTTTAGTTTGTAATTTTTATTTGAGTGCTGGTTTCTTATATCTTGTGTTTAATGTTTCCATAAGTTCTAATAGGATAGAACTATTATGATGAACATCTACAAGCAATGCATAATAGGGAAATTTGTGTAAGGGAATCAATGTAAAAGGGAATGGGTGAAAAGGGGTTTTATGAGAAGGAACTTCAAGGAATAGTTTACTTATTTTTCATAAAAGGGAAAGGGAAGGATTTATATACATTTTGAATGAATATTGCATGTTGTGTATGATCTCCATATATGGAGAATAAGGGTAGACGAGTTACTATATTCTAGGAATGAAATAAGGACAGTAGTCAAGTATATTCAAGCAGCTTAGAGTTTTAGATTAACTGAGATAGGCTAAGGAACTCCTAGGATAAATATTTCCGTAACAGGAGAGAAAGAATGAATTACTTGTCAAGCTGGTTTATTTCTAATAAGTTAGAATGTCATAGGTTGGTCTGGGATGATTGATAAACTAGTGAAGGACTTGAACCTATATTTGTTGTCTTGGATTAGATTGAAGTAGGATAGTCTGGGATGATAGGCAATCCAGTGAAGGACTTAGCCTACGCGTAGTGTAAGATAGCCTTAAGTCAAATCGGCCCTGAGTAGTGTATATGATAGATGACCTTCATTCGAAGTACTGAATGTGAATACTTTGGCCAAAGTAGTGGAAGGTATGACATCCACTTAGATGTGAGATAGTTGAGACTACATTGTCAGTTCATTGTGATCCATCATGCTAGTTCGGGATTGTGAAATAGCAAGTTCTAGATGTATAGGACACAACACTATGCTCAGTTGGGTTGTTGCAGCCGGTTACTTTACCAATCTCTTCGTTCGAAGAGAGGGCCATCTATCAAATGATAGATGTGTGGGGGACCGCATTAACAGTCCGTGGTTGGCGGAAAAGCGCCTAAGTGATGTTTCTCCTCCACAGCAGGCGACAGATACACCAAGATTTGAAAGGAAGGGAACCTGGACTATCTTACTACTATTTGTGCAAAAGCTTATGAGCTATGTATCTAATTGTTTTAAATTTGTACTCTGATTTATATTTACAACGAAAATGGAATTCATGTGGAAATATATATTGTAACTTCCAAGTATTTATCGATAAAGAAAGAAAGTATTTCATTGTAATGTTTTTGTTACTTGTTACATTTATATGTTTAAAGTGAAATGTGAAATTTTTTTAATTACCCAAGGATGGGGTCGTTACAACGTAAAAGCACGATTTTGCATTTTTTTAATAATTTTTTTAGTCTTTGTTGACTTTTTAATAGTTTTTTATTCTTTCCAACCCTAATATGTGCCTCTAAAACATGAAATAGGTAAAGTGATAGTCATTTACCAATTTGTGAATGAAAAAAAAGGATTTTTTTGCCTCCATTGCTGAACTTTCTCTTTTGCTTGCACAAGCTTGAATAGACTTGAAGGTTGATTGTAGATTGTTCGAAGTTGGTTGTTGTGCTATTCCTAAGCACTTGCAAGTGCCTATTCGTTGCCAAGAAGATCATAGAGCAAGATTTCTTCAAAAGAGGTAGGTTTTTTGATCATTTCTTTTACATTTTTTTTTAACAAATGGACTTCAACACTTTTTTTTTGTTTTTTAGTTTTAGTTTTGTTTTACTTTTCATTCCTCTAAATGTCTATAACACGTTCAATTTTTTCATTTTTTTGAAATTAATTAAGTCTATTAGTTTCAAATTCAATCGATCAATACCAAAATTTCAATATGTTGTGCCTTAGGTATTCCATATTACAATGGCAATTGGTACCTCCTCAGGCTCAAGCCAATCTCGTTTCAAAACAAACCCAAACTCTCCCCTTTGGAAATATGTAGAAATGGCTCAGCAACTTCTAGGTGGTGGAGGATATGTTTGGATTTGTAGTCATTGCCATGTTCAATATTCGAGCTCATACAGTCGAGTGAAAGGGCACTTGTGCGGGATTCTTGAAACAGGCATAAAAAATTGTCCAGGTGTAAACGAGGAAGGCATTCCAAAACATATAGTGTTGAAATATATTGTTGAGCAAGAAAAGGCAGACCAAAAAACAGCCAGTGGTAAAACAAGCCATCCTTTAAAGAAAGGATCTCGATCCATGAAACCCCCTACACCGCCTTCTTATTTTCCACCTACAAAAAGGCATCCATTTATGTACATCCCTCAAGAGCAAACCACGCCCTCGTCAAATAAAAGATCTAAGGGACCGTTGAAAGCTTCATTTCAAAATGAGGCAAGAGAGATTGCTGAGCAAGACATAGCAAGATGTATCTATGCCAATGGATTGGCATTCAATGTTGTTCGTTCACCATATTGGCAAAAAATGGTGAAATCTATTAATGAGCCTCCAAAGGGGTTTAAGGGCCCAAGTTTTGAGAAGGTGCATTGCACCTTATTGGAGAAAGAGGTGAAACATGTAGCAGACTCTTTGAAGCCCATAAGGGATTCGTGGATCGAAACATGGGTGACCATCGTTTTTGATGGATGGAAAGATGCAAAAAATCGCTCATTGATCAATGTTATTGCTGTGTCCCCTAAAGGGGCAATGTTTTTGAGAGCAGTGGATTGTGAAGGACAGGTGAAGGATGGTCCATTTATTGTTAACATCATTTGCCAAGCTATTGAAGAAGTGGGCCATCAAAATGTTGTGCAAGTTGTAACTGACAATGCCAAATATTGTAGGGCTGCTGGGTTATTGGTTGAGGAGAAGTATCCACACATTTTTTGGACACCTTGTGCTGTCCACTCCCTTAATCTAATGCTACAAAAAATTGGATCCAAAATTGAATGGATCAAACAGGTGTATACTGAGGGTGAAGACATCCAAATGTTTGTCACCAACCACCATATGACACAAGGAATATTTAGACAATTCTCAAAATTGGAGTTATTGAAGGTAAGTTAATTCTCAATATTTTTTAATTTTTTGTTAATTTTAAATTTTGATTTTGTAAATTTAAATTATATTTTAGTTCTAAGTTTGATTTTCAAACAGGTTGCCGAGACTTGTATTGCCTCCAACACAATTGTGTTGAGATGACAAATAAAGGTTCGTGAGGCAATCTCTGCCATGGTAATCAGCCCTAATTGGGCCATATGTAGGCAATCTGGCAGTGAAAGGGCAAATAGGATCAAGCAAAGGATCCTAAATGATAGTTGGTGGGACCTTGTTGAGTATCTCGTCAGTTTCATTGAGCCCATATTGAGCATGATCTGTTATACTGACATGGATAGACCTTGTTTGGGTGAAGTATATGATGGTATCGACTCAATGATTGAGAAGATGAAAACCATCATCAATGCAAAAGAGGAAGATCCCGAAGAAAAGTTCTTCAAAGAGCTACAGGAAATCATTGTTGATAGATGGAACAAAATGACCACTCCGTTGCATCTTCTCGCTTTTGCATTGAGTCCCAAATATTATAGTCCAGAGATACTTTCTGCTTCACCCAGAGTTGCTCCATATAGGGATGTTGAAGTGGCTCAAGGGTACAAGGCAGCAATTTAGAGACTCTTCACTGATCGTGACCAACATGATCGAGTGAGGGCTGAGTTCATGGCTTTTGCATGCTTTGGTATTGTTGATCAAAATCTGGATGCTCTTCAAGACAAGGTTAGGGTGGATGCTCATAGCTGGTGGTACTTCCATGGGCAAGAATACAGGCACCTCCAACCTATTGCAATAAACTTTTTATCCCAAGTAAGTTTTATATTTTTTAATTTTAATTAATAATTTTGTTTAGTTAAATTTTGTAACTCCTAATTAATTAATTTGGTCTTAATAGGTTGCTAGTTCATCTTCTTCTGAGAGGAATTGGAGCACATACTCCTTCATCCACTCAATAAAACGCAATAGGTTACATTCAAAAAAGGCAGAGGACTTGGTGTATGTGCATTCAAACTTGCGCTTCTTTACACACAAGCAAAGTTCCTACAAAGGAGACACAAGGAGGTGGGATATTGAGCCAAAGCAGCTTGACTTGGATGCTTCCACAAGTCACTTAGCTGCACTTGATATTGATGATGACTATAAGCCTGAAGCAAGCGCTGAGCATGAGAATGGTAGTGTCAGTGCTAGTGGCAGTGCTTGTGCGAGTGCCACTAATACTATTTGTGGTTCTACACATAATGTAGCATCTAATGATGCTGATGATGCTGCTTTTTTTGATGACCCATATGATTCAGATTGATCAATGATCAATAATTATTAATGGCTGATTGTAAACACTTTACATTTTTATGTTTGAACTTTGATGATTTGACTGTAAAGTGGTGGTGTATTTTTCATTTTTGCTATGTTATTTGACTATTAATATGGTGGTGTATTCTGAACTTAATTACTGCTGCAAATATGTATAGATTTCTGATTTTTATATGTTTTTGTATTACCGAACCCAAAACGAAACCAAATAAAAAAAAAAAAAATCCAGAACCGGCGAACTGGGTTCTCGAACCCGAACCCGAACCCAAAACCGAACCGGTAACTTAGGATTAAAGCAACTGATTTGCTATGCAACAATGAGACGAGAATTAATCCAAAAAAGCATCTGATATGCCTTCTGTATTGAATAATGAATACTTGGATTAATTTCAATGAAAGATCAATCCTTATAAAAGGAAAAAGCAAACCCTAGATGAGGATTTGATTAGATTGTGACAAGTGTCTTATTCTCATGTAATGAGACAGCCTAACCTATATTTAGCCCAATCTAATAATAAAATAACACTCCTAAGTTTAGCTTAAGTAAATAAAGTAATAAAGGACTTAATATTTAATTAAGGATTAATTAATTATCAAGTGATGTCCTAATTACTCCAATAGTGGGATGATATGAGATGTTTTCATCTTCTTAATCTCACAACATATTTATTGTTATATTGGTTAACCTTTATCGTGTTAGACTTTTAGTGAATGATTATATCATAATTCAGAAACTAGTTACTCGGCAAACTTTGACATACCAAGATTTGATTCGGACTTAGTAAGTTGGCAAAACTTGGCATACCTAGTTTTGATTTGGACTCAATGACTCAGCAAAAACTTGGCAAGTTAAAATACTTAAATTCATTGAAAAAAAAAAAAATTCATCCAAAATACAATTACAAAATGTATGAAATGAATTTGTTGAACAATGGAAAATGAGTATAATGTTGCCATCAACAATAAAAAATTGGAAAGTCATTGTTCATTCCAGTGTTGAAAAAAGTGGTGAGTACTTGCCAAACTCGTGAGTACTCACGTGTTTGCAAGTCGGACGAGTTACTCGCCGAAAAATGCGGCACCATGTAATACAAAACCTCACGGCGCTTTCTAGACCTGAAACTCACCAAAAATCGCACCTTTTTCAATAAACTCGTGGCAAAACTTGGCCATGATGCGTTTAAAATGAGAAAAAAACCAACCTTAATTTTTTTTTATACCATTTCATTATTTTTCTTGACATGAAAACATTTATGTTGCAATGGAACTAGGGTTTGCAACAAGCTTCAAGGAAGCACGACCAGCTTCGAGGTGCGATTAAGTGAAGTTGAACTGTGAGACATTATCTGAATTCTGATCCTTGCAATTTCATATATCATGATTTATTTATGGATATCAGCTTTTAAAAAGATGAGTCATCAAAATGTGTTTCGAATCTTTTGATAAAAAGACCAGATTTCATTTATAGAAAGGATTTTTTATTACAAAAACCCAGCACTGATCTGGACTGGAATCAAATTAGTGGAATATCAAAAATATATATGTATCATGAGTAAAGTAAATGGATTTCATCAGAATGTGTTTTGACAAAAAGACTAAATGTCATAAATAGAAAGGCCTTTTTATTAGTGACATTAGTGAGTATGGATTAAAAAAGAAAAATGCATATGGGTTTCATGGCTGTCCCAGTGCTGAGTTTGTGTGGCCTGATTAGTAAGTATTTAGAAGTTGAACTGGTGTTTGGTGTATGATATGTATTAAACACTAATTTTGATTTATATATGATGGAAATCAACAATATGTTCTACACAATTAGTAATATGTGTGTTTTTGAAAAATATTTTAATTTTTTTTTGTATTTTAAAATGTTCAATAAAATTCTTGAGTTATTGCTGAGTTTTTCCCTGAGTCTTTGCCGAGTCCTGAGTTTTTAAAATTTTTGGGCCTGCCCAGTTATTGTCAAGTTTGAGTTTTTCAACTATGGCTCATTCAAATCACTGTCAAAATTGAAATCCTTTTCAAATTTCAAATTGTTGTCAATAGTTGAGAAGGTTGCTTTTTGATTGAAAATAATTAAAAAAGAGGAGGGCCAACTGTTTCCGATGAAAGGTCATTTTGATTGAAAATAGTTAAATGAGAGAAGGGCTGATTGTGCAAGGAGCAAAACCTTGCAAGGGCCAAGTGAGGAGCAGACACAAGAAGGGAAGTGCGTAGACAGAGTAGGAATAGGTGCAGGGCAGATGGAGCATAGGTGTGGGCAGAGAAGGGTCATGGTTATTAAAATTCAACACATGGTATGCAGATTCTGCACTCTAGGGTTTGACATAGATTGTCTCGGTTAAACTTAAATCAAACCTGCAATTCAGAGTGCTATAACCTGTATACATAAACTTCTGAAAGTACAAGAAGAAAAATAAATAAAAAATGAAATCAGAGTATAACACTTGCTGCCCAAATATTTTATTATATTTTGAGTTTTGGTTCTGCAATTCTGACATAAACTAAATAGCATCCAGGGTCTTAAATAGATTCCAACTTGGGTGATAAAAAATTCAATGTCTGATATCTAAATATCTTTATCCCAAAGAAAACTCTAAAAATATGTTTGTTGACCGCCAAAATAAAGCAGAAAACTAAAAATATATGCATGCTGTCTACCCAGAATAAAGCATAAAACTAAAAAATATGACTGCTGTCCAACCAGAATAAAGCAGCAGCATCTAATAATAGTCTAAAATCAGCACCTCAAATAAACTAATAAAAGCTCCTAAACTTAGGAGTTAGAACAAATTTTATGCCTAAAATAGTAGTTACTAAAATTTAAAATAGGGTCTGGTTTTCCAGTGCCCAGCAGGCAGAATTAATCACAAAAATTAAGGTCTGAATTCTTCTAATCTGTGCCACAAGGACACCATCTGAGAGACACCTACAACAATCTAATAGTGGCAAGTGCATGCGGAGTGTGGGCAAAGTAGGATTGCAGGCAGGCATGAAAAGCAGGGAAATATAAGTAACCCTAGCCACAAAATATTCAGCCAGAAAATTAGTGAGTACTCATAGACATGTATCACAAGTTGCAGGCTTTGACTTGTTGAAACTTGCCCACAAGTAGTGGGTGAGTTGGTGCACACAGAAACTCATGAGTTTGGTGAGTTTTTAAACTATTGATTATACAGTTATCTTATTGTATTTTGTCGGTTTATTTTATGTGGACCTCAAACTATTTGATCGTCTCAAGGATGTGCCATATAACCATTCTAGGATATAATGCAGTTTTAATTGTTACAAATGGTCAGTTAATTGATTGTCTTATTGTGGATGCTATAGTAATTAATCTTTGAGTTGAAGAGAATTTAGGTTCAAGTACTTTGGCTCTAGTTATCAAATTTGTCTGGATTTGGTTCAAATCCGGTTGGATCTGAAAATTTTGGACTGACCAGATTTGTCCAATTCAATCTGAGCTTTTCAATTCTTGTATAAATTTTACCAACTTTTTTTGACCTCCCAAATGACTCAATTTTTGTGAAACTGGTAACTATGCCTTTGGCTCCTCGTTCTAAACTTATAGCTCTAGTCCCGGTTGTTTAGATTACCAATAAAATCATTTATGAGATTCATTATGGCAGATAAGGTCTCTTTGTTGGTCCAATCTTCCATATCTGATTGTTTAGTTTATTGTCTTGAATGTGAAATTTGTTGCATGAAATTTTCAACCAATATTTGCATGAACTTTGAAAATAAAGATTCTGTAAGGAAATTAGGAGAGAATTAAGAGGACAATTTTCCCTTTGGTGAATGGCAGCAGCAAGGAGGGTGAATGTCCTGGTAGGAACATGTTGAGAATTTTCTTGGATAACTGTAGTTGTTGAGGGAATAAAATGATCCTTTTAGATTCTCCTTGCTAAGTGGTGTCATCTACTTTTTGAAAGTGATGTGATATGGTGATTGCCATTTGGTGCAAAGTGAGATTGACATTCCTTGCCAAGGAGGTGTTTGCCATTTATAAATAAAAAGGAAGGAAATTATATATATCTCCACAACAGACCAGAGTATGTGAGTGGAACTCAAACAATGCGATTGGCTTCAATAGAGAAATGCCAAGCTAAAAAAACCTTGTTTACGGAAAGCAATTAGTGACTAAGAAATTAAAAAAAATGTTTACGGAAAGCAATTAGTGACTAAGAAATTAAAAAAAATATTAACATAAGAAGAAGAGGTAAACTTAAATTGGTAAAACTGTCAAACCATAAGAACCAAGTACAAGTACAAATAACCCTGTGAGGGAAGGACCACTTAATAACGGAGCTTTGATAACAAAAGTAGCTGACCATGACAATAGACCAACTCTGTCACATGTCTGTAACAAGGTTTGGGTCAAGTACCAATGGCATGCCATTGATAAGCATGAATTGACCAATTGGGGGAATGTTTAGAGCTTAAGGGGCCAGGCTGGACGATCCTAAGAGGAAGTCAGATACCCTCTCTAAAATGTCACCTAACATTGAAGGCTGATGAACCTTTGGTGGATGTAAAAAACTATTGGCAAAGAGGAACACCTTCTCACTAATCTGTATCCATCTCTATGTGGATTGGCCCTATTGAATAAGTACTTAACATCTCCAATCCTCGTAGTGGCCTGAAAAATCCTGATAGCTCTAGGGGCCCTGTTTAAGGATCTATATCTGAGATTGATAGTCTTTCAAAGAAAAAGGGCCAAGCAACTTTGATTAGGTTATTGAAAGAAATTTGATAAATAGCTGCTTGAGTATGTGTACAAATAGAGGCATCTGCCTCAAATCTCATAGTAGATAGGGCATCTAGAAGTGTCCCTTAGTCTTCACTTCATGGAGGGGGCATTGACAATGGATTCTATTGCACTGAAGAATATGGTGGTCGACTAGTGGAAGCATACCATCAATTGGCCAAGGGGATTAATAAAGCCAAGTGACTGATATTGCTGAATATAGTATAGCTGAATGATAGGGCCATCTACAATCTGTCACATATGTCCACAATACAAAGTCATTTTAGGGCCAAGTGGCTACAAAGGAGCCATCCAAGTAACTTGAATGTACTGTCAATATATATCCTCTATGAAAGCCTTGTTGATGACCTCCTTCAAGGAAATAATGGTGGGAGGAGGAAGGTGAGGGGGAGGAAACTGGAATATAGAGATGTTGATAGATTGATGGAAGCTAGTCTCAAGTTACCAACAACATCAATCACTAGTGAGACACCCAAAGAGACAAACCTCTATAGAGAGTGAAGGATCAAACATGGTTACCTATTACAATATGAGGATAAATCTCCTACGGATCGAAGTCTGTGAGTATAGAAAATAAACTTGAAAATGCTATGAAGGTGAAGGGTTTAGGAGGAAAACTCAACTTGGAAAAAGCATCAAGTAGTTGTCTAATTGCACCAAATCATATCTTGAAGCTTGAGAGGTTGAACCCTTTAAATATGAGCTCAGTTAGTAGATCCCAAATTGGGGCCCAAATCCGATGATTACAACGAAAATGGACATTTTCAAAGGGATATCCTAGAAATTATTAAAGTATTAATTGTAATATTTAATGTTCATCTTAGCTTTAGTTAGTCAAAAATTTATTTCTAGTTAACTTAGTTACCTTTTAGTAACTTTTGTTTCTGTTTTATTTCGTTTTAGCATCTTTCAGTTATTTGCTTTAGTTTGCTTTAGTTAACGATGGTTTCTTTTTAGAAACATTGTCTTGTAATTTTCTATATAAGGAGTATTCCTCTCCTTTTGTAAATACAGAATAACGAATAACGAATATCGAATATCAATTATCATTTCACGGTATCAAAGCTTAGGCTCTTAACTTTTTTGGCGAACTTTTTAGTAATTAAAATTTGTTGTTTTCCTAAGGATTTTTCTTTTTAAATTTCTTAGATGTTGTTTGCTCAGTTTTTTTTTTTTATAAAAAAATCGAATGTTTATGGATCACCTGAAAAATGATTTCGGAAGTGTTCTGATGAATTTTTGTGAGCCGATTTTCATTAGCAAATCGAGGGTTGGTCTTAGAAAAATCGCGAGATTTTTAGCAACGATATCGTGTCGTTTTTTTCAAGAAAATCGTTTGTTCTTTTTTATTCTTTCTCACTGGTTTGTTGAAGTGGAAAATTGTGGTTGTTTGAGAAAAACATGGGTCATGGTTTTTTTAAGTGGAAGTTCTGATTGTTTTCTTGGCCGTGCGACAAGGGTTTTTTGGATGCGTTTCTATCTTGGGGTGTTGCTTTTCTCACGATCTGTGTGTTATGTATTTTGGCGGCCTTGGTTCTTTCTTGCAAAAGTTCGTGAGTTTTTGCAAATCATTGGCGGCATTTCTTTTTGCGTGTTCGTGCGACCTAGGCAAGAATTGTGACGGGTTGCAGTTTGAGGGTTTCCTACAAATTCATGGGCATTTTCTAATTTTTTTCTAGGAGATTGTATTTTCTAAGCATTGCAAACAAAGGCAAGTTGACTCTTTGGTTTGACGAGAGGTCTCTTTGTGTTGGCCTAAGATTTAAATGACAACAAACATCTTGTATTGGCAACTGCCATTTCTTCGGAGTTGGGCATCAAGTAAAGTAAGGCACCATTGATATTATTTGGAGGTCGTTTGTGGTTGGAGCACTCCACTGTGAGCAACACATGCCTATAACATCTATGTAGCTACCTATAGTCATTCCAAACACATGGTGAGAGGTTGTTGGTGAAGTCGTAGATGATACATTAGTTGTGGAGCTTCCAATTTGGTCTTTAGCTGCAAGACATTAATAGAATTGAATATTGAAGCATTCATATTGCGAATATTTCTAAGGGTGTGCTCGGACTGACATAAGGGTTTCCAAAATTCGTTTGGGTTCAAGTTGATTGTGGGTTTTTGAAGATTCCTACAAGAGTTTTTCAAAAAAAATCTTGAAAAAGTTTGTGAAGTATTTTTTGAAGATGATTTTCTATAAATTTTTCTAAAAAAATGTTGCTTTTTTAGAGTATTTTGAAGGTTTTTTTTGAAAAATCTTGGTGTTTCTTCTAAGCCTCTTTTTTAGACGATTTTTGAAAAAATCGTGGCAGTTGTGCCAACTAATTGTCCAATGCTTTGTGCTAGTTGATCACAAAATTTACCTTATTTTTGGGTTGTTGAAAAATGGGAGGGATGGTTGCTTTGACCAATGTAATGTTGGAAAGTACGTAGAAGCATCGGATGCTTACCATCTTTGAGTATTGGTGTTTGGATGCACTTGTTCTAGGTACAAAAGTTTGTCCCGCAACTGCGGGGAAGGATCATGACAAGTATGATGGAGGTAATAGGGAGGCAGTTATGCTTCTAAAATTATCTGTCATCGATGAGATGTTACCAAAAATACCATTTGGTAAGTCTGCTGTAGAGATTTGGAAGCATTTGAAAGATCTCCATGAGACCTCAGACAAGGGCAAGGCTTTCTTCTTGAAAAATATGTTGTTTTCCATTGTGATGGATAACAAAATGTCTTTGAAAGATCATCTCACAAAGATCAAAGACATTCACAATCAGCTGGAGGCTATTGGTCGCAAGATGGAAGAAGAGGATATGGTGGTCATTACACTAAAAAGCCTACCACGATCCTTTGAGCACTTCATCGAAATGCTCAACATTACATCCGCCAATGTTGATTTGAAGTTTGATGAGTTGTACAACAAGCTCTTGTAGCAGGATAGGTGGAGAAAGTAGCTTGGAAGCAACAATGAGTCTCCTAGCGCTGAACAAACATTTACTGCCAAAGATGGCAAAGGCAAGTCCACAGCAGAAAGGACAAGGCAGTTGAGGAGAGCTCCAAGAAGTCTATTACTTGCCATTACTGTGGGAAGATTGGTCATATTCAAAAGTATTGCAGGAAGCGGTTGGCTAATGAGAAGTCCAACCAGGAAGAGTCTTAGCAAATTGCTCAAGTGGTGGAGTATATTGAGTAGAAGGATTTTGCATACTATGCATTCATGGCCAAAACTCCATGAGAATATTGGTTGACTTAGTTTAAGTTTGTAGGATGACCAATAAAGGAGGGTATTAAAGTATTAATTATAAAATTTAATGGTCATCTTAGCTTCAGTTAGTCGAAAGTTTACTTTTAGTTAACTTACTTAGCTTTTAGTAACTTTTGTTTTTGTTTTAGTTCGTTTTAGCATCTTTCAATTTTTTGCTTTAGTTAACGATGGTTTCTTTTTAGAAACATGTAATGTCCCCATTTTTAGCACTACACTTTCCAATGACTGTTAGCCTATCCCCGGATGCCTATAGGCCAATCAGATGCAGAATTAGGGTTTCTGGCTGTTTGGAGGTCTCTTTCGTGGATATAGGGGTTTGCATGTTGGAGTTTTGCAATTTGGTTTATGGATTCCTTCTGGGTTTTTAGAGATCTTCATAGTGGTGTGACATGCAACTGAAACAAGTAACTTTTTTGGACTTTCTATTTTTAGTAAGTTGCGATGGTTGCTCAAAATGTGGTTAAAATGCTTTTGGAGACACTATTTTTAGCAGTATGCTATTTATAGTAAGTGTTATTTTTAGCAGTTCAGTGTCAGGGTTTTTAGCACATATTAGTATTTCCAGCGCATATTAGTTTTTCTCTAGTTTGAGCTTTTAGGATGTTACTTGCTATTTTTAGCACTGTTGTATTTAGCAAGGTTTCAACAAGTTAGTTCAGAGGCTATTTTAGGCAAAGTCAGTTTGAGCAATTGGTCTCCTGCACTCTTGGAGCTCATTTTGGTAAATTTGATACTTTGGTTGAATTTATAGTTGAAGTGAAATATTTTGCTAAGGCATGGTGGACGCCTAGCTTGGAGAGATAAGTTAATTTTACAAAAAGTAATGTTTATAAAGTGTTTCACTTAAGTTTATTTGGATGCCAACTTTGTGATATTTTTGCATTTGATAAAGTTAACTCCCTCATGTATTGGGATGACTTGGCAAAGAAGACTAATGAAATTTAAATGCAAGAATGAAGGTGAATGTGAATTTGAGTTGGGCGCCTTAATTGGAGGGAGTTGAATTTGAATTTGGGAGAGAAAATGTTATAAATAAGAGTCTTGGGTTTCATTGTTGGTATGCATTGAAAACTATAACAGAGTGTTGTCGAAATTGCTACTCACTCGCTCTGAGGAAAGCAAACCTCCTAGCAAAACTTAGTTTTGTGCTTGCAAGATAGCACCTAGCTAAGCCTTGGACTGTTCATGTTTTCTGAAGTTTGTGGTGTGTTTTCACAGTTTTTGGTTTGCTGGTTTGGTGATTGCAGAATCACGTTTTTTGCTCATTGCTCACTTGACGATTTTTTGATCATTTTGGGTATTGACCCTATGCATTTGTCTTCCTTGGGTGCCTCATGTTGTTGAATTTCAGATTTTATGGTTGAGAAATAGATTTTTAATGCTGGTCGCTCTTCTCCTTGAGGGTTGTACTTCCTCCTTGGTTGCCTTGGGAAATGTGTCAGAGATTTCATAATTGTTTGGTGAGGTTTATTGGTTTGAACACGGTTTCCCTTCTCTTAGGCATCTATTGCACTTGATTCCACATCATTTGGAGGTATCTAGAAAGAGATATGAGCATTTTGGTGTGATTCTGGCTTGCTGGTTTGAGTTTTCTGTATGTTGGTTTTTCATATCAGATTGGTTTAAGTTCTGATTTTGGCTTCTTTATCATAGTTGATTAGCTTGTGAAGTTTTGGAGATCATCTAATATCATTTTTCAGTGGATTGGACAACTCATACTATTTGTAACTTGCAAATTGCTTCTCATTGTAAGGCTGAAATCAACAGTATTGATTCAGTCACTTATATTTCTGCACTTTACTTTGTAATTCCCACTTTTAGTGGAAGGGACATGCCTCATCGTCCATTTCTTTCAGCATTTACTTTTTTGTTCTGCCCGTTGAACAAGTGGAAGGGGTCGGCAAGCCGTCCATACTTAACTTTTCAGTACTTTGTAATTCATCATCATGCTGATCGACTGAGCCGTCAATATACTCTTGCTGAATAAGTGGTCGAATTGCATTTGCATTACTTCTGATCGACTGAACAGTCATTCTTTGTAATTTTCAACAGTTTTCAATTTTACAAGCTAATGACCCTCTTTCTACCGTATGCTCTCAACTTGCCCACACTGGGATCTGGGTGATCAGAAAGTGAAAGGGTTCCTTTTAGCTAGTTATTTGGATTTGCTAATGCTAATGGGTGAAGTTGTTGTGAAAAAATTGAAAGAAATTGTTGGGGGATATTTTAAAACATTGTCTTGTAATTTTCTATATAAGGAGTATTCCTCTCCTTTTGTAAATACAAAATAACGAATATCAATTATCATTTCAGAAATTTATTTAAGAACATTGGCGCTCCAAAATAGAAAGTGAGGCATATCCATTTCAAGTATGTAACTAAGAGCCAAACTTTAAACTAAAAGATGGTCCAAAAATATTGAACTCTTAGGTAAGTATAAGTCAGTTTGATCTCCACAAGTTTTCCTTAGTAGTTAAATGGGAAACTTGAAAGAGCATCCTTGGATGTGGTGAACATTTACCAATGTTAACAAGAAGCTCGCAAAGGTTGCAAAATCAAGTAAGAGCATTACGTTATATCAATTGAGTGAGGAGGACATCGTTAAGAAAAAAACAACACAACAATCAAAACATAATTTAATATACAATTGTTGTCAACATGACTATGGTGCGGAAGAAATTCCTCAAACAAAAAATCACTGGCAATAAATGACATTCTTGACACAGTTGGAGAAACAATGGGTGTTTAACTTGGTTGACAAGCATCTGATAGAGGGAACCTCATGATGGCACTATTGGAAGAATAAGACCGACCAATGCCATATAACTTGTGGAAAACCAAATTTCTCCAAAGAAAGTGAAAGGTCTTCCAAGTTTTACAAAGCAGTTGAAGATTATGGAGGACTACCAAC
This sequence comes from Sequoiadendron giganteum, assembly GCA_007115665.2. NCBI lineage: Eukaryota > Viridiplantae > Streptophyta > Pinopsida > Cupressales > Cupressaceae > Sequoiadendron > Sequoiadendron giganteum. The sequence continues at coordinate 124,497,099 of CM021103.1, read as the reverse complement.
AACCCTCCTTGATATTAGCCTGAAATTTAAAAATTTGGTTAATAGTCTGGAAGGTTCTTTTGAAGCCTTTCTACTCCCTTACTTTGTGATTACTACTCTCCAAATGCTTAGAGAGCTTCATGTCTAGAACTGTTGCATAAGGTCTGGAAAATATATGATCAATCATAATGGTGTTGCAGTTATTTAGGGGAAAGCCTCATCAAGATCAAGTCCTACGATTCATCAAGAGACAATTACCTTATGAAACTGTAAATAGTTTTGAAAAGATTCTGATTTTTCAAGCACTCCAAAAACTATTTTTTTTCCTATTTAAAAAATTTATTAGAAATATTTCTCTATCTCTATGTCAGTTTTCTTCCTCTATGTTTGTTTAAATAGATTTTTAGTGATAAGTGTACTCTTGACATCTCATCATTTGATTTCATAGAAATTGTAAGAAATCCCATGGTACCAAACAAACAAAAAATTGAATCTGGCCATTTTAATAGCACATGATGGATTTGCAATCCACTGCCTTTGGACTGCATGGTTTGTGTCCATGCCAAACTAATTGACAATTTCCTTCTAGGGTCATTCATTCCAGGAAGAAAGATTATAAGTCTTGAAAATGCACATTTAATGACCTACTCCTTTAATATTAAGAACTTGTGAATTATGTACATTAATATTTCAATTTTCAATATTTGAAGTCGAAAGATCTCTTATTTCAAGACTCAATGCCTTTAGAAAGTTCTACACCACCATAACTTCCACACCAAGCCACTAGTACATTGCATCTTTAAATTATGTGAAACATTAATACTTGAATAAGTTTCTAAATCTCCATGGAGAAAATGTTGCTTCAAAGTATGAAAACCTTATACTAAGGGCCACTCTTACCACACAATTTGGCCTCCTATTGAAATTGCAAGTACAATCCTATCAGGGAAATCATGTTAGCATTGAAGATTGTTTATCCCAAACCAATCTTTCTAGTGTAATTAATGCAGCTGCAATAAACAACTTTCTGCACAACCCAGTCTTCAATTACCCAAACAAACTACATCTTAGAGAAAGAACCCCATCGCAACTAGAAGAGAAACCTACAAGGTCTGCTACAATGGTGTTGCTTAATTTATGTGCTATACACTCAACATGAAACTTACATACCTAAATGCACTCATTACAGTTCGTTACAAATATGCCTGTAGAAATCTAATCACCAAAAGCTATCATAACTATACCTTATATGAATTTCAATTGCTAATTTGATTTTGCCTTCAATTAGTTGAACTACCACTTTCAAATTATCTTGGGCTATTCCTCATCCTATTCCAAAATTGAGGTCTAGTGTTGAAGTTGTCCCCAGTTGTAAGAATTGTATGCTTAGTGCCAAATCTTCTTACTAATGCCAACAACTTGAATGGCCTTTGACAATGGCTCAAGAAAAACAATTGTCGGCCAATCTCAACATCTGATATCCTGCTATAGATTTAAATAGGTGGGATAAAAGCCATGTGGCCTGGGTGAGATAAACATCATAAAGCTTAAGATTTGGAAAGTGGCTACCTATGGTTCTATCTTTGATATGTGGTTAGAAGGGACAATGGTTACAATGGAGAATCACAACTGTATCAGTCAGTGATAATGCTCATTTCATGATTCTACGTGGTGTATGACTGACAAAATGTGCTTGGGTTTTGGTTCCCAGGGTTTCAAGAAAAGGTGTATTTTTTTAATTCTCAATCGGATATTGATATTGAAGGCATTATTGAAAAGTTGGATCCTGAGGATGATTTCTGGTGGAAGCGAAGTTTGGGGTGGGGATCATTGATTGATCTCTATGCCAATGGTACCTAACATCCAAGGGATTGCTAGATAACAAGCTGGCCAAAATATCACAAATACTAAAGGAGTTGGCCTTTGATATCTCTAAAATCAACATGGTTATTTGAATGGTCCATCTGGTTAACTCCTTACAACTTCAGAGAACATTTTGCAAGGCATCATCGTTCTTCTCTGCACTAATGAGTTCAATTGTCCAATCTCAAAATTTAATTAAAAGGAGGAAAGCCTCAAACAAATGACCTCATAAAATTGTTTTGCCATGGTAAGGCAAGTGAATCCACACCAGAGTTTAGGATCTTAGTTTGGTGTTTCTCACAATTTGAGCCTTGCTGGTAGAATGATTGATTTCAAACCATTGTTTATGTAAAGAGCTTGCATAGAGACTGATTTCATATCATATCATATTTTCATCACTGATCAATGTATGGGCGTTACCTTTCTGAGAATGAGTGCACTTCTGCCTTGTCTTAGTTGTCTTACATATAGCTCTATGTCAGATTATATCATTATTGTCCCCTACAAAATTTGTGTTTGTAATTTAGTGATGCTTTTATTTTGGTTTGGAAAAATGGTTAGTTCTTTTAATGTAGCCAATCTAATATATAGTGGAGGTGTAAACAAGTTCAATGGCAGAGTTAAGAATAGCTTGTTTAGCTGTGCAGGTTGTAATGGATTGAATCAATATGTTTAGTACGATGATCAATTAGAAAAAGCAATTAGAAGAGAAGAGAAGAGAAGAAGAATTTGGATCATTGAGCTCCTTGTGACTTGAAAATTCATGTTCATTGGGAGGCATTGTAAAGCTAATGTGAGTGAAATCCAAGCTTGTAATTTTCATCGAAGTCTTGCACTTATCATGTAATGCAATAAGTTAATCATATCCTTGATAAGATTGATTCAATGGTAAGCCTTAATTGTGAAATATTTCTTAGAATGCATGTAGCTGTAATGTCCCCGATTTAGCCCTACGCTCTACAATTGGATTTAGCCTATTTCCGAAAATTCATAGGCTAAGCAAAATGAGAAATTAGGGTTTCCTATTTTATAGGAGGTTTCAGATGCAATTTTGAAGGCTTGCATGTGTGTTTTTCTGACGCATGTCTAGTGGAGCTTTCTGGGTTTTTGATGAGCTTTAGGATGATGTAAGATGCATGTTAAAATAATGACATGCAATTTTCACTGATACCTTGCATGTAGGAAAAGTTTCTGGGTTTTTCTAGGTTTTCAGAGATCTCTAGGGTGGTGTGACATGCATCTGAATTTGACATCCTTTCCAAGAACTTACTATTTATAGCAAGTCATGATGGTTGCCTAATTTGTGCTTAAAAGATATTTGGAAGCACTTACTATTTATAGTGAATCATGATACTACCCAGTTGGCATACAAATGTGGTTTTAACAAATTTACTATTTATAGCAATGTGCTATTTTTGGTAAGTATATCTATAGTAGTATCACTCTAGCAACAACTCAATCTTTTGCAATTCAGTGTGGCCGATCAGTTTGACTTTCTGTGAGTTTGAAGTGAACTTACTATTTTTGGCAGTGACTATTTTTAGCAAGTCTAATTTTGGCAGTACCATCTTTTGCAGTTCAACTCAGGTCATTATGCTATTTTGGTAATCCTTTAGTTTCAGTATTGGCATTGGTTTTGGTTATCTCCTTGGACTAAGTTCTATACTTAGCCAATTTCATGTTTTAAGTTGTACCCCCACACCTAGGAGTGATAACTTCATGTTGTTTTAAAGAGGGGACATTAAGGGGTCAAGTTGAACATTTAATGATTTAATAATGCTTTATTGTTGCAAATTGAAATGGATGCCTAAAGGGAAGGTGAATAATGTTTTCTTATTTCAAAATAAAGTGAATGGTTAAAGGTGGCGTCCCTTGGGAAGTTGAAGTGATTTGACTTCTTGGAATTTAGAGTGTTTCATTTGCCCATTGAAACTTATATATTGTGACATTTTTGGAGAGCTGATTATATTATGTTTTGGAAAACAAAGTTATGCTGCTGGTTTGAAATCCAAATCCGACTAAGGGAAAGCTTAGCAAATTTTATTCCACTCTTCGGACCTGAAACTATGGTTTCCTAGATGATGGATTGAGAGTGCGCTTCATTCAGAAGTACATATTGAGCTCCAAAGTGGAGAATTTTGGTGTGTTTTCTAGATTTCAAGTTGATATTTACACAACTGAAAGTCGAATTTGTTCACAGCTTCTTGTATCATTTTATTCTTGTTATGGGCATTCAATCATATCATTCCTAAGGTCATGGCGACCCCTCTTAGCAATTTCCAGATTTTATTTCAAAGTGTGTGATTTATGCTTGCAAAATCGCCCTTGCTAAGGTCGTACCTTCCTATGTGCCTTGGGAATTGTGCAAGTAAATAAATGATGGCTTTTTGGAGCTATTTCTTCATCTTGACATGGGCGCCTATCCTCTAGAGGTTCATTACATTTAATATCATCTGATTCAGAGGTAAAATGATAAAGATATAAGCTTTTCATTGTTTCACAGGTTGCTAATTTATAGTTTTAGTTTGTTGTATTTAATTATCAAACTTCACAAAGATTAGATTTTAGCTTCCTTTACAATGTTTAAGAGCTTTCTAGATTGAGATAATAACTCTTCACATTGTGGCTTTGTCTATCATTGTAATACTCGTAAATTGCAAATTATTTGATTGTAAGGTTGTGAATTAGTAGTACTAATTCAACCATATGTTATTGTTGCATTTACTTGTAATTTCTAAAGCAAACATTAAGTACTCCTAGATGGTTTACCGTCAGTGTGGAGAATAAACTTGTACCTCTCATCTTACCCACTGGAAAGTGGAGAATTCCCACTCTTGAGTGGATGTCTGCCGCAACAAATGAATTGTTATTTGTAATTTCTCTCATGGCTGGTTATCCGCCTAGTTTATTTCAATTATGCAATTAGCACTCCACCATATGCTAGCACCTTGCCTTCTAAAGGATCTTGTGTGCACATTCTTGGTGTTGAGTTTAGATTCTCTCTCTTTTAGTTGTAATCTTTGTAACTATTGATTCAGTAGATCCTAGGGATCCTCTGACCATATGCCTGCCCCTCCTCCTTAAGTGGTTTTAGGGCGCATTCTTGGTTAGAGTTCTTTTATGCAACGTTTGGGTTTTGAACTAACCTTAACGGGTGCTTGGTTACATTGTAATTGTTATTGAAAATAAAAAAAATGAGTATATTTCAGTAGCCTACTTTGAGCCAATCTGTGTGATAGTGGATTTGAGCATCCTTTGCAGTTCAACCTCTGCTTGCTCAATTTTATGGTTAAGTGAAACAACTCTAACTCGCAACAGTGAGGTTGAGATATTGTTTTGAAGTTGAATCAAAGCCTTAGCATTCTCATTTACAATTTTCTCTGAAAAGATAACTCACTCAAGTTGAGTAAAAGCAATAATTGAATTGAATTCTTTGGATGTAAGAATGTGTGTTCTTTTTTTTCTTGTGGCACTAGGGGAGTGTAATGATTGTTCTGTTGTGGGACTGTGACTTGAGTAAATCTCTAACCTGCCTTGTATTTCTCTTATGAAGTGTTGTATGATGTAAACAAATCCTTGTTGCTAAATGATTAAATTTATAATTCAAAAGGGGACAAAATTCTTTCTTGTTTTTGTTATGCTCATTGTTACTCTTCTTTACCACAATATGGTATTGTAAGAGCACACATATTCTGTTTTTGTGTGCCTCCTATAAATCTACATTCTTAGATGTTCTTGTACTTGCAAACCTTTGTCTTTTGGACCTCAACTACAACAAAAAACGAAGGTTTTGGGCCAAGAGAAGGCAGGCCTCGCTTGCAACTTTTGGCTATATTTTTTTGATTGCTAAAGGGGCTTGTGCAGTGAGACACTTTGTTGCACCTCCTCTTTTTGTGACTCATTGTTTTACCTGTATGGCACCTTGCAGGCATTAATCTTGATGTGAGTCTACAATGGTGCCATTTTTATATTGCTTGAGGGCTAGTAGCTCCCATTGTATTCATAATTTCTTTATGTATGCAACTCAAGCCTTGTTTAATTTTATGAGTTGGGTTGGATTTCTGATCTGGAGGATCTGCCTTTATTGCATAAATGTTTGTTCCTGAACATTGAGCTGCCACAACTTCTAACTCCTTTATCTTCCCTCTTTTATTTTCAGGTTTGAGTGATGCTCTTTGAATTGCATAAATTGATTATAATATAGAGTGCCACACATAGATTTTTCTTAGTTTAAAACTCTATCACTAGTGGTGGACTCATTGTGTACTAAGAAGGAATTACAAGTTAATGCTTTGTATATAAAGGTAAAAGGTAAAGGTACATGTTTAAGTGACATCTAAACCATGCTAGACACCCTTAGTAAAAGCCCATGAGGAGATTTTTTTCCCATTTATCTTATATTGTGCAATTTTTGTATCATTCAGTTTTGACCTCCTGACCAAGTTTTGGAATAAGCCCAACCTTGCAAATCCACCACTAGATATGCTATGGAATTTAAAATTTAAGTGTATTTTTTAGAAAATTTAGTTATAAACCCTGATGACATTAATACAAATATTGATTATTTGCCCTATTGTGTAAACTAAAAAGTGATGGAGGATCAATTGTTCTCAGTTTGAATTGCATGTGCAATATGGTATGTGTATTTGGATGAGAAAATTCATACAATATCAATATGATGACATGAGCATGCATTGGTTACAGTCTATATGCTAGCATGTTCTGATATAGTAGCTTAGTTTGCAATTTCCATGTGAGTATATTAATTTCGGAAATATATTTGTGACCCAAAATGGAAATCAACCATTAAACGCAAGCTATGATATATAAACATTATGCATGAAATGCAACAATATATTTAAGCCATGTTTTATATATACATTCATCTATGCTAGATTGAGGTGACTATAATCTAGCTTAGTTTGCAATTTCCATGTGAGTATATTAATTTCTGAAATACATTTGTGACCCAAATGGAAATCAACCATTGAACGCAAGCTATGACATATTGTAATGTCCCCTTCTTAGTAGCGATCAGTACTGTTGATCGTTAGCCTACCTCAGAGGCTCGTAGGCTAGTCAGAAGCTGAAATTAGGGTTTCCACTTCTGAGGAGGTTTTGAGGTCTTGCATGCGAGAGTTTCTGATGCATGTCTGGTGGAGCTTTTTGGGTTTTTGGAGAGCTTCGTGATGAGGTAGCATGCATGACAGGATGTTGAGTTGCATTTTTGGTTGCTTTTGGAGGCTTGCATGTTGGAATTTTGCAATTTGGACCCTAGATTCCTTCTAAGTTTTCAAGTGCTTCACGATGATGTGACATGCATTGGGAACAATGGACTTTTTTTATCTTGCTATTTTTAGTAAGTTACGACGATTGCTCGGTTTGTGCTCAAAATGAGTTTGGAACAACTTACTATATTTAGCAAGTTCTATTTTTGGTAGTGCTATTTTTAGCAGCTGTTCAACAACTTAGAGCAATAACTATTTCTGGCAAATTGGAGTTTTAATGGGCGTCCTTTGGAGTAGGTAAAATATTTAAATGTTTTAATTGGCTAAGGCTTGGATTATTGAAGATGGATAAAATCATGTTTTAATGCTTATGTGGGATGCCTAGCTTTGGAGGAGTTAATATTTTATAAAGTATTTCTTAAAATACTTGGGACACCTTTTGGAGATTAATTGCAATTTTAATCAAGTTCAAAGGTCTTATGAAAAAAGATGACTTGGAGGAATAAGATGAATTTGCATTTGGATTCCATTTTGGGGGTAAATGTAATTTGAAATTGGGTACCCTTCTAGAAGCTTCTGGAGATTCACAACAAATCTATATAATGAGGCTCTTTCTCCATTTTTCATCCATGAGAAAATACATCATTATGCTGCCAAAATGGTGAGTGAATGCTTTCAGGAATGCATACCTCCTAGTGTGTTTACTTGGTTTCTTGCTTGAAAGATAGCAACTAATCAAGTGTGAGACTATTCTTTATACTGAAGAACAAATGGAGCTTATTGTGGAGAAATTATTTGCAGTTTTTTAATGTTTTGGAGTGATTTTTCAGTTTGTTGTTTGCTGGTTTTGTGTGTTGGCTTTAGGTGTTTTTGGCTCGTAACTCCTTGGGCGATTTTCTGTTGGTTCTAGGTATTGACCCCATGTTTGTTTGCCCTAGGTGTCCCTCTTTGCTAAGTTGCAAATTTTTCAGAGGTGTCTTGGATTTATTCTTATAGGTCGCCCCTCTTGGGAGGCCGTACCATTTGTTGGAGGAGTCTTTTGGCATTAAAATAAATAAATATCACTTGTTGCAACTATTTCATGATCTCATCTTGGCCGCCATACTTCCTAGAGTCTATAACATTTTGTTTGATGTCATTCAGAGTGTCATCGAGTGAGTTAGGTGTGATTTTATGTATCTTGCACTTGTTGGTTTGCATTTTTCAGTTTGTTGGTTTAGTGCATCAGATTTCAGTAGTTGGTGTGTTGGGCTTATTTTTCATGTTTTGGAGTCACTTGGAGTTTTGGAGAAACATTCTATACTATTGCAACACTTGAATATCTACAACATTTGGCTCTTGCAGGGTTTTATATTTCATTGTAATGTTGTTTTAGTAGTACTGATCAACCTTTATTACTTCTGCAATTTCTTATTCTAATTCCCATGTTTGTGGAAGAGACTGGTCTTTCTCCAGTCTTTCTTTACGCACTTCTCTTTCTGTATTGCCTGTTGAAAAGTGGAAGGGGTTGGCAAATTGCCCATTTATTTATTGTTTTTGCATTGTAATCATCATACTGTTGATCGGCTAAGCCGTTAACTTGCTCCCACTGAAATATGAGGTTGAGTTGCATGCATTTACTTTCTAGCATTGTACTTTCTTGATTTGAAGACTAACAATCCCCGACACCATATGCTCACACCTTGCCCAACATTAAGATCCTGGTGTACATTCTTGGTGTAGGGTTACTTTACAAAAGTTGGTTTTGGATTTTGGCTAACGTTCACAGGTGCATTGTTGAGATATTGTTGCAAAAATTGAAAAAAATTGTAAGGGGTTTTTTACACATATAAGCATTATGCATGAAATGCAACAATATATTTAAGCCATGTTTTATATATACATTCTTCTAAGCTAGATTGAGGTGAAGATAATATCAAACTTGGAAGTGTACTGTCTTCCTTAAACGAAATTGTGAAAATTCACCTTGAAAAAATTAGCATAATAATTGAAGATGGTGCTCTGGTCATTTGTTTTCTCTCGGTGTACAATAATAACTTGCACTGACATGATTAGCACTACATGGTTCAGGCATGTGCACAAGGGTTGAGGTGAGGTTTTGGTTCAGCTTGATAATGCTTTGTAAACCTTATGAGCAAGAGGACAAATACATCCTTGTCTATACCATCTATCAAAGGTCAACTACGATGTGAATTTTCATTGAATAAAGTATATGGTGGTTTGCTCTTCTTGCGATTGATATTTGTTGGCATTTCAAATCGCACCTCTGGAATGCATTCTGGAAACAAACAGCTATGTGCAGTAAACTGCTCTTCGAATTAGGAGGGGAAGCTCCCTCTTTTGCTAAGTTGCATAAAGAAAGTAATCTAAACTTAATTACGCCTATCTTTTTGGTTCAGCTGTGAGAACACAAGGTTATAGAACACTAGATGTTGCGGTTGAGGTTTTCCCTTTAATGAAACTAGACAGTTACAACTTAACCTACGCTTAAAACGTTTCTACCCTCTCAAGTAAACATAGAGCAAGAGAGTTTAGAAATGGACGAGTTTGATTTCTGACAAAGATACTTAAAAAAAACTTTTCTTCAACGTACATTTTAGGCAAGCTGAAAAATAGATCATACAAGTATTACGAAAATATGAGACTTTTATTTTAGGAGCAGCAAAGCAAGCTTCAAGATTTTATTTACTCACACTTCTAACACAAAACAAATAGACGGAAATATGAGATATTTATATCGAGGCAAACAAAGCACGCTTAGGATTTTATTCACTCAAACTTCTGGAACAAAGGACTACAATTTCGGGACAACAAGTTGTAGCAACACGCTTGCAAGATGCGATCAACCTGATTATAACCAACACAACACATGCACTAAACAAGGATTTGCAACTAAGGAGGCATGCAAACTTGCTCTTTACACAAAGTGAACAATACTGAATAACAAAGAGAAGGTACTAAAGACACTTATGTCTTGTTATCACAAGCATGGTTAAAGTAAAATGAGCAAACACTACTCTTATTTATAACCAAGCAGAGGAGTAGGGAACCCTAAAATCTCCTTGCTTTTACAACTACTGCTTGCCAACATGCAAGCTTTATTTCTAAATCTAGAAAAGATAAAACATCTAAACCCTAGAAAGCTTTTAAAAAAAGGAAAGTGCCAACTTGTTACAATGTTTTCTTTCTATCTTCAAAGAATGGATAAGAATTAAGACAAGAATAGAAAGAAAGCGTGGAAGATGCTTCTAGAAGAAAGCAGATTTAAAGCTCGATCACATCCGCTAAAAAGCGGGCAACTTCATCTGTAGTAGGAGTGTTGATGCTATTAATAGCAAAATGCCGCTTTTCTAAGATTTCTTCGCCATCTGCAATTGATCTCAAGAAAATCTTCACTCTCATTGGCCGCTTTCTCGAACCTCACTAACATCATGGAAATCATCATCATTCTCCCAACATTGCCATCGCTGCCATGCAACATGCTCTGAAACTTAGCTTGGACTACGTCAAGACCAATGTAGGAACCATCCTCAAGGCAATACTGACAAGGAATTGCTGAAACTACTTCTCTAACGAACCTAAGATTATCAACAACTCTTTGTTTATATGCTGGAAATTCCTCAGATATTTTGATATATGTATTCACCTTGAAAAGATGACTTTCTTTCCACTCTAGGACTTGTCTTTTGTGTTCTCTCGCCATTGTAGAGCTACAAGCCATCTCTAAATCTGCAATTATGATTTCGTGCATTGGCTTGAACTCGGCTATCAACTGTTCAAAATCTTGGATACCTTGACGTAAGTCATGAGCTTGTATTTTAACTGGAAGACCTATGTTAGAACTTCTTTTCCTTTGTTGATGATCACTTCAATTCACTCATTAGTTTGTTTTCCACAAATAACTAATTGCCTTAACTGCTAATAATCAGCTGGTGTTTCTAAGACTTGAGGCAACAACTGAGTTGTTTGTGAGGTGCTTTGGATAAGATTTGATATGTATAACCGGAGTTGATGATTTTCAGCCTTGAGAGCTACCTTGTCTTCTCCATCCTTTTGCACTCTTTCTTGAATGTTTTCTGTTACCATTTTAAACAAACTCATATCAGCATGTCTGGTACTTTTACCAAGGTTTGCTTTGACCATGATAAAATCCTCAACATCCACCTCATCTCTAATTTTATCTTCAAGAGGCGTGGCTGTCTCCATGACCATTTCACCCTCAAGATTGCTCTCAAAATGCATTTGTTTCTTGGCCTTCTTTTTGGGTGCTTCCTGATATATGCTGAGGTCATCATCAATTACTTGATACGAAGGCCTTCTTCTCGTCCTTCCCAAGGAGCTCTCAAACCAAGATGTGGTATTTCTACTAACATCCAAGGGAGGAATAATTGTAACATTGGCCTCTATCTCCTCCTCTTCCAAATCAATGTGAATTGGCGAAGACCTAGGAGATGGTAGAGTTTCTTGTATCAAAGGCTCATCATTTACTTCTTCTTGAAGTATGGGCTCTGGTGGAGGAACTTCTGTTTCAGATGTAGGCTGCTCCTGTATAACAATCCCTGTGTAATCCAACCTCCTTTTAACACTTTTTGTTGATCTACTGCCCTTTGTGACCTCTTGAGACTGAACTTTTTCTTTATTCTTTGTTTGCACTTTTGAAGAAGAGGGAAGAGATGAATGTTTCTTTGGCGGCTCTGCTACTGAAATTGACTTCCTTCTCTTGAGGATTAAGAAAGTCTTACTGTACTCTACCACTTGTCTTGTCTTTTTCTTCCATTGTGATACATTCTTTGTGAGCCCAGTTGACCTGTGGAAGAGGTTGCTGCTCAACCTTATTTCTAGTATAGACTAGGAGAATTACATCCCCATCATCATCTGACCCTTTAATATCTTCTGATAAGCAATCTTTCATTTGATGAAGGGTTAACTTACTGTTACTTCGCCTTCACACCTCATAGTCGTCTCTGCAATTAGCCCAAAAGTCTTCAAGTGTAGGCATATGAGCATAGTTCTGACCAAGTCGAGATGCATAGAAGCCATGGGGATCATATGATCGTCTCTCGCTGAAAGGCTTGAGACCAAATTTGTCTAACTCGTTACCCATTAGTTTAGCTTCCGTGGATGATCTACAAGTGTAAATGCCTAAAGCAAAAGGAAAGCTAAAGGTTGGTTTCTTCTTGTTACGCAAACGGGTGTGAACATTTGAAATCTGTCTGAAGAATTCCATGCATACCACTTCATCTGATGGATACCTTAGTAACATAAGTGGAGCTCCTGAATAACCGTACACCCTTAAGTAAGTGAAGGTGGAAAACCGAACAAACCAATCTGCCCATTCTGATATTGCAGCCTTGGCAACGGATGAGATGCGAACATGTAGCTCATTATCTAGGTCTTGCATTGTGTAAATCAAGAATGCTTCGTTCACCCGTTTGTAGTGATGTGATGCAACAGTGAATTCCAATCGAGTATAGTAGTTGTAGACATGTTGAATGTTTAATGAACCCTCCATGTTTAACCCTCTGAATTTACCCTGATAGGCAACCGAGTAGACTAGGTAGGAGACCATATGAAATGTGTTTCTATGAAAATACTCAGTTATCTGATGATGTAAGCAATCACTAATCAATGTAGGTCAGTCATAGAACTCTATCTTTTTCATTATATGAGGTATCACGTAGAACATTTAAGGCTGAAACCTTGTTGCATCTGCTTGACTTGTAACTCGATTGAGTAGGCTGATTATAATGGCGAATTCATCCTTGAACTGTCCTCTTCCAGCATCCTTTGGCAATGCAAAATGTTTCTCTTTCAGCCATAAATGTGCAATCTTCTTGTTGTACTTATCTTGATGTTCTTCCCATATCCTTTCACATTCTTCTACGTTGATGGTGAGACTTCCAGGCCATGGTGGAATGGAGAAGCATTTTTCAATCATGTCTGACTTTAGGCTGCATATGATTCTTCCATCAACGAACTGTATCTACCTTGTAGCTGGATTGTAATGCTTGATGCAAGCAATTATGAACTCTAAACTTTGTACTGAGAAAGGTATGGATGCTGCTGCAAGAAGACCTGAATAACCAAGATGCCTAATGGTGGTGTTGCCTGCATCTTCTAAAGGACGTAAATCGAACACTGGCTTGATATGATGCAAGTCTGTCTCGACTGTTTTAATGAAATCGTGGTACAGTATTGATCTGGTCTTGAACTCTGCAGGAGTGTATTCCATTATGAAAGACTTGAAGATTGACGGTAAACACGTATAGGTTCTGACAATTTTTAGCAAACTTTCTAAATTTAGCTTGCTGATTTTTCTTCCTCAAACAGATGAAATTTTGATATTTTTTCTGAGATATGGGTTTTGATTAGAATTTCGTTACAAACCAACCCTGATCGTCCATTTTTGAAAATATGAAGTGAAGACTGAAAAAACAACAAACCCTAATTTTCTAAAAATAAAGCAAAAAAAGCTGGCATTTGGGTATTGTTCTTGAGCATATTCTGGATGAATCCAATTGATTAGATTTTACAAACCCTGGCTTTTGACTGAAAACACAACAACTTTAAGTTTCTCTGAAAAAACTGAGATATGGGTTTTTTCCAGAAGAAGGTTTAGCATAGACCCAGAAGACTAGAAATGGATGAATATGAAGATTTCCTTGACATGCAAAATAAAAGCAACTGTTGCAACTTAGAGAAAATTCTTCAACAATTTTTCCAGAAGATAGAACAAAAATGGAACAGCTTGCTGAAATTTAATAGTATTAGCCTTCTTCTTCACAAATTTGATGTTCTTGATGAAGAAATATGAAAAAGGAAGCTTTCTTTGATTGCTGATCTGAAATTTTATGAGAAACCAACAAGTTAGGGTTCTTGAATCTTGAAAAATATAGGTTTGAAGTTGCTGCTTTGTTTCTTCTTGAAGGCACCTGCAAAAAAATATGAAAAATAATACATAGAGATGTCCTTAAATAAGTTTTTTTTTTTGCTTTGAAAACAACTTGTCAAACCCTAATTTGAAGAAACCCTAAATTTAGCCCATGCCTTGAGCAATGGCGTTTTTTCTTCTCTTTGAAAATTTTGAATTTCTCAAAAATAAACTAAGTCATGAGGAGTTGGGCACCCTTTTTGAGGTATGCCATCCTTTTTCCCAACAGCCACTTTTTCATCATTTTATCTTCTGTTCATTTTTCAACCTTGTTTCAGCTCTATCTCCCGGCTTCTTGATTTGTCCGACAAACGAACTAAACATTCCATTGCGGAGCTTGGTCGGATCTGACAATATTGTTTTGGAGACGTCATCTGCTAAAAGCTTCATTTATCCCTTTGAAATGTCAGGTGCCTATCCTTGATAAGGGCGCCCATTTTCACCAGTGTTAGCCATTTTCGTGATATTCAAATTTATGCTTGTCTTCTGACCTTTAGATGAATTCGTGATTCCGGGTGTTGTGTTGATCAAAATGACTCGCTGATGGATTCACTGGACAACTGAGATGATTCTGAAAGGGGTCCTCTTGATACCTCGTCTCCAAAAAATGGCATCTAGTGGCTCAAAACCCTAGGTGCCCTTCTTGAAGTATGGCACCCATAGCTTCCAGAGTTAGTTTATTTTGGACTTTCACTGTTGCTTCCAACCTTCTGCCATTTCTCACACTTTTCTCCTC